>JASDQU010313611.1:0-13480 GCA_032191745.1 Picea mariana | reverse complement strand
CTCTGTACATGGTAGGGTTTACACTGAATGAAACAATGCACAGAGTTGAAAAATGATAGGTTTGATGGCTTCAAAGCTCGAATAGACCGGAATTAACTCCATGCGTGCGAAGGTGGTGGGATTACCACCACCACGAACTGTATTAATTGACCGAGTACAGTGTTGTTAAAACCATAATCATTTATACCATGCGTATCGGCTAGCAAATAGGTGTGTAATCATATTAACGTGCCAGTGAACCGGAGCAAAACCAATACCATGTGTTATACTCATGCCAAGTGTACAGTTCAATCCAAACACCATATCCATCGTGTCAATCAATCGTTCAACCACAAGGTTTTAATGCTAATACATAGCTTGGGACTATGAATCATTCAACATATTATCAACTTTCCAAATAATATACCAAGCATTAATTTGTAAAGTCCAATATGATTAATCCATGCGCCTTCAAACCATTGCTATTTCTTGAAATGACTTCATAAACTTACCAACGTATTTGTTACACATTGAAATGTTTGTATTCCAAAGTCTTAGAACATTATGATCCAAAATTATTGATATAATAACTAAGTGAAAGTCCATAGCAATAAGGATAAAAGCAATAAGACCAAATCCATTACAACTTTCATAAGATCATAACAAAACCAATAAATTTTATGCCCAAAAGTTTAGCAATCAAACATATCCAAATGTGCAATCAAGGTAAGATAATGCTCAAGGACATAAGTTTGAGAAAACTTTTAGCAATCATGTGACAAACCAATGGTCAAGTGTCTTTCAACAAATCAACCAAAGACGACGACAATCTAAGCAACGAAAGAGGTGTTTTCACACTTGCAGTTGTGAAAACTGAATCAAAATCAAATTGTAATTGTCGCAAAAATGAGACGAATGTCTATAAGCACAGTGCGACAGTAATTTGTCGGAATGAAATAAGGGGTGTAGGCAGCTTTTTGAGAGAAATAAAAAAAAAAATTGGGTTGGCTACCAACAAGAGCTCATTCTTCAGACTCATAACTTGTCCAATGTTTCTAACTGAGAAGAGATTTGTTAGGGCATCATACATCTTCTTATATGAATCAAGATGGGAGATGTAGGGTATCAAGTGGTCTTTTATGGAATCCACTATGATACTCACGGCATTGATGTCAACGTATTTGAACTTCTCCATAGCTGCAACGTTCTGTTGTTCTTTCTCTTCTCTTTCTTTAAACTCTGGCTTCACGATCATTCCTTTCACAATATCCAACACTTTATTCTTAGCAAGGATAAGTTCAATCCTTGTCTTCCATGCTCTGAAGTTAGAGGCTCCATCTAGCTTGTTCTCAGACTTCATAGAATTTTTCATGGCTTGCTTGACTTGGTCAAACCCTAGATTTGACTAAGAATCCAAACTTCATGTCTTGGCCTTCTGAGAGTATCAGGAGATGCGTTGTGCTAGGGTGCACTGATCTATCCAGATATTAGGTCAGTCTTGTCACTTAAGGTTCCTCCACAAGAGGTTTAGGGTTTCTTCAACTGCTTCTGCTGGTAACCCTAGCTGCAGTGCTTTTGGAAGCTGCTCCTGCTAGTAACCCTAGCGACAGTTCCTCAATGAGCTCAATATCTAGCGGCCATGTTTCCTTATAGTGTTTTAGGCTGACTGAAGGGGTGTGGGCCCATAACCTGTTAGAATATAAAAGATGGTGTGCTCATTTTACCATTGACGATACCCTCGTCACCCAACCATAGGTTGAAGCCTCCCTCCGAGCACCTTAACCTTGACCTGATAATTCCTCCGGAAGAAAACCCTAGGCTAGATAGCCAAAAAAAGAGCAACGCATCTCTCCCCAAGGATAGTGCATCACAAAAAGTTGATCAGATAGTCCAAACCCTAGCCAAGAGATATTCAAGCCAATACTGAAACTAGCTGCTGCTGCAGCTACACCTGCAACCCTCCTCCAAACCTATGCACCAACTGCAAATGCAGTGTGCACCAACTGGGAAAACTGCAGTCCTGAGATGTGACAAATGAGAACTGATGCCCTATATTTATAGTAATCCTGCCAGTTTACTGGGGCTGAATTCTCTTTCTGGGTATGTGTATGTTTAGTATATTATTATTAATTCTGGCCGACTTCTTCTCTTGAAAGGCTAATAGCCTAATATAAATTTCTTCTTGAGATGACAAGGCTTCTAGAGTTATTAGCCAACTCATTAGGGTTTCTCTTGCTTCCTGGAGTCTTCTATTCTCGTCAGGTTCACATGTGGGGGTAAATACCTCTTGCAGCTACCATAATATTAACAACCAGTGCACTCAGTAGGAAGCCTTAATGGCTATGGAGATCGCAGTTTCCCTCCTCCTTATCACCCGAACTGATAGAGCAGAGCGACATTCGTCCATCGCAGTGTTGAATGCAGAGTTCATTCCACCGGAGTAGCAGTTTGAGGTCCCACTGAAGCTCTGAAGTAGAGCATTCAATTCGCAAGGAACCCTGGTCATCTCCAAGATCTCCACCATGCCCAGAGAAAGAGGTAAACTGTGCAGGGGTGCCGCTTGGTACACAGCCGAATATTGATGCCAGAGACAAAATAAATTTGAGCAGGTGTTGGCCATGGTGTCCATCCGAAGGCGTAAGAAACCACAAACGCCTCCAATGGCATACGTGGAAGAGATTACCTTGGAGGACACCATGCAGAGCTATCCCAAGCTCTCTCTATTCACAGTCTTGGAAAATTGGAATCCACCCATAGATTTTGGCTCAGATGACAAGCCTCCGCCTGCGGGCAATCTGCTTGGTCCCAGAGCCAATAGCCCAGAGGAGCATTTCACCACTTTTTATGTGGAATAAGAGACCCCATCCCGCACCTAGGGAAATAGATACTCATCACCTAGTGCACCTATGGAGGTAACAACCCAGCTTTCCAATAGACTGGCACATGCAAGTGAGGGTGCAACAGGGCCCATTCCCCCAGCCTCCGTCGACATCCACTAGTAGGACCAACAACTCTTCACCGACTCGGGGTACCTCGCTCTCATCTTTGATCTGAGGAGTCGGTTGGATGACCAGGTCTTTCAACTCGCTCGAATTGATCAACGACTCGACATCTTATTCGCAACTCACTTCAGAACTCTTCCAAACCAGCAATGCCCAACGTGCGTGCAGGCCCATGTGCTTCCAGCAGGTTGGCGAAAGCACGGGGATGAGGATGAGCACATAGGTTACAAGTTTCAATGATGTTCTTGGTTAGAAATTTTCTTTTTCTATTTCTAAACAAGGCTTTGGCCCAGTTAGATGTTAGTTATTTTGTAACTAGTTTATGGTATACAGTTTAAACTTAATGGGTGGCAGTCCTGGTTTCCTTCGGGTAGGATGGAACTCTGTTAATTTTTTTCACTGGGAAACACATGGCATAGGATGCCCAACTGTCTCGGTTTCCTATTTAGGCGGGACAGCTGGCATCGCAAACATACATTGTAACTTTATAATGATAATATAACAAGTCCTATCCTTTTTTACTTACAAAATAAAAAAATGCTATAAGTGCAAGTGCTCACATCATGAGTTTCCATAGATGTGTTGACATGTATTGTCGAGGTCATATTGAAGAATATGTAAATATGACCCTTTTTGTATATTCATTAGAAGGAAGCGTTGCTGACTGGTTTGAATATTTTCCTGCCAATAAGTTTAGCACCCTTAATGCAATATTGGACGAACTTAGAAAAATATCGGGCGATAAAAAAGAACATAGGTTTCATTTGGGTGCACTCACCACTAGCCATAAAAAAAAAATGAAACAATGGTAGAGTTCAATGAAAAATTTAATAGCTTAGTGAAGAGCCTTCATCAAGATGTCAAGCCCCCTACTGCTGCCATATTGATTTATTATATAGAAGAATTTGAGGGAGAAATGAGATATGTCTTACAGGATAAAGACCCTCAAAACTTGCAGGCAACACAAGAAACATCTTTGAGGATTGAACGAAATATGCTTGAATCCAGGAAGTCAAATATTCCTAGTTTTACTAGAGATACTTCTTCTCAGCCTCACAAGGAGAAGAAGAAAAACGTTGAAAATTAGAAACCCTCTAGTGATGGCATGAAAGAACTTACTCAGTTTATTAAACAACTAGAACTCAATCATGTCAATCAAGTCAAACAGATGGAATCCAGCCATGCCAATCAGATTAATGCTTTACAAAATAGATTAATCACCTTGGAGAGGTCTCATAGTAATAGACACCAACATAATACAAATGATAAATGACCAAGGAGAGATCCTCAAAATGATCAAAGGCCACCAAATCCTTTTGAAACCACCAACTTGGTGGAACATCGCCTTATGCCTTATCGTAGACATTTTGGTGAGTTTCATGAGGAATCAACATGTCTTGTTTACCTTGAAGAGTGTAATAATGAGTATTAAGACCAAGGAAATGAACAAGTAAACATGTGTAATGACAGGTATTATGGTGACCACTATGATTGGATGGATGTTGATGATTATGGAAGTAATGGGAACTTTATGAGTGGAATTGTTGATAAAGCTACAGAAAAGTATGGGCCCAAGCCCACCCCTCAACAAGTTGCATAAATGGCTAGGTTTAGAGGCATTACATACCAAAGTAAGGAAAACAAAAGTCAATAAAAAGGTCAAACCATTCCTCCCAAGGTATCTCCTCCTAAGTCTAAGGTGCCAATTAGTGCAGATTTAAATATAGGCTTAGGTGGATGGTTGAGTAATGTAAAGATGTTGGTGCCAATATCAAAACTCATAAAGATTCCTTCACAAAAGGAAAAGTTGCTTAAATCCATAGATGAGCCACCTGTGAGTCTTGTTGAAAAACAAGTAGCCACGGCTTACCAGGATGCACCAGTGATTTTATAGAATTGGGATAGGAAGAATGAAAATAATTTTCCTTTCTACCTTTCCTTACTTGTGAACGACAAAGTGTTACACAATTGCATGCTAGATTTAGGAGATACTTCAAATTTTATTACTAAGAAGGTAATGGAACAATTGAGATTATGAATATCAAGACCTTATCATAACATTTGTGCCTTGGACAGTTAAACTATAGAAGTGCATGGATTGATTAAAGGTTTACAAGTATACTTAGCAACATTTACGGACA
Source organism: Picea mariana (assembly GCA_032191745.1). Lineage (NCBI taxonomy): Eukaryota > Viridiplantae > Streptophyta > Pinopsida > Pinales > Pinaceae > Picea > Picea mariana. Next base: position 8,358 of record JASDQU010313611.1, on the reverse strand, counting down.
TCATGTTTGAAATGGATATCATGGTAATTGATGTGTTATATGTTTGGGGAATGTTATTAAATAGAAAAGCAGCTGTAGACTTGGGGGGTAGTTTACAAATGGACCTATCTTATGCTACTCTCCCTACCCCAGATGGAAGTACTTTCAGGTTGAATAGGGAAGTGTATAGGAAGTATCATGTTGAAGATCCCAAGAAGCCCAAAAATGAATTAAACTAGACCGATGAAGGTCTTGGTAACTGTTAGCTCCCAAAATGAATCAATCACTATGGTTTCATTTTGTGGTTGATAGCATGGTTATTGGTAGTTTTCTCCATTTTGTTTTAAGTTCTTCTAGTGGCAAAACTTAGGTTTTTAATTCATATCTTAGAAATAAGAGGATCCATAAAGGTCTTTTCTTTAAAATTTTATGAAAATACTTTCAACAATGAACATCTGTTTCAAAGTTGATGATTAGCTGGTGAAAGTGGTGATTTTCAACAGTTAAGGAGCATTTCCCCATGGACCGTTAGCTGGTGAAAGCGTGAAACACATGTGTTTTCTTCACATTTTCAAAAATCAAAAGATGACATGCTCAACACACGTCATGTAATCATTATAAGGCGCTGGTGAAAGCGGAAAATGATGAAGATTCAGTTTTGCACATCTAAATCGGATTTCAAAGTGGATCGTGTTCAGAAATGCATGCTTCATGAGATAATGGTGCCGAAGATGGCGAATTCAAATCCATCATCACAAGTAAAGGAGTAGTACTACTTGGCTGGTGACATCAAATCGATGCCTCATATCCCCAACACGCATCATCCACAGACATATGATATGTTTTCATTTTTGAAAGACAACGCCAAGAGTTTTCACCAGTGCCAAACCTTGTCTCAAATAGCAGATTACAGTGTTTTTGTGTGCAAAATTGTCTGGGGTTCGAATTGCATATGGAAAGGAAACGAAGTGGTTCGTTGTTAAGGAAAGAATTAGACTGTCTATCCTTTCTACAAGCACATCCAGAGGTGCCAAAACACTTCTCAGATGCAGGCTGCATGGGATAATCTTGGAGGAGCTAAGACAAAGAGGAAGGACTTGGCAACATTTTATTTTTTGGGAGGGATTTGAAACCCAAACTCATCCCATGAATGAGCAGAAGAGAGCTGGAAAAAGGCAATTAACTCCTCAGAGCAACTTGAGGAAGAGGAGAACTCTTGCAGGACCACCAGAAGATAGGATTTCTGGCATAAAGTCTCAGAGGTCAAAGAAAAAGTTAGATTTTGAAACTACTACAGAGCAGCCTACAAAAAAGAAAAAAAATATCTTAAATCTACGATACACAGACTCAAAAACAGAGCCAGAGCAAGAAGATGAAATCCCATCCATTAAAATCCATGAACACTCCATGGAATTTGCACAGGATTGTGAGACTTTTACTCCCACTGATGAAGGTGAAACATCAAAGAGCAAAGGGTCAAAGAAATCATAGAAAATCAAGCAACTTAAAGAAGTGATTTCTCAACAGGAGGTTTTAGAAAGAGTAATTAAGGAGAGATACAAAACTTTGTCTAATAATTTCACAGAAATAAATGTTGCATTTGAAAAGTTGGCTCATGAAAGTGTCAAGGACAAGAAGAGGAAGAAGAAAATCACCAAAGATTATAATAGTCTATGGTGTTCAACAAAACGCCTTAAGAGGAAGATTAGAAAATTGAAGAAGAAACATAAGTCACACCCAAATCTGCAAGTGCTAGCCCAGGTTGTTGTGAATATGCAAGGAGATAAAGCAGAGACACGCTGAGTTTTTGATAAAACAACAATTTTGGAGTGAAAGTTCTTTTTTGGCCAAGGCAGAGCTTTCACCAGCGCAAAGGGTTAATTTATGACCAGTTAGCTGGTGAAAGACAGAGCTTTCACCAGCTAACCAACGAATCATAAAGCAAGTTAGCTGGTGAAATCACAAAAAGAATTTTTGAAAGCTAAAGATGGAGCAGGGCGATTTTCAAAGGATTTAAAGAGGTTCCAGAGCATTAAAGGGTTAACTACTTAGTCAGAAAATACTCATCATCAGAGATTCGTGGAGATTTTGAAAACCACATGCTAAATCGGTCTACTAAAGTTTCGACTATGAGTAATTGAAGAACTCCATCTACAAAGATAGGTGCCTTTACCTTTTTCATGACACAATAGATTCCAGAAGCTGATGAAGTATAGATGTCAAATTTTGATATGGAAGACAGTTCGAATGATAGCCTAGCCACTAGTCTTTGTTATCGATTGTCTTAGTTAATTTGATTTTCTATTTTTAGATATAGATCCAAGTTTTCAGGATCTTAAAAACTGATTGTAAAAGGCTATAAATGCCTAGATTTTCTAAGAGACGGGGGTTCAATCTAAGAGACATTTTCTAGCCATTGAATTTGACTTCTTATTTTGATAATAGAATCACAGTCCTCTTTTGTTTTCAATATCAGATTCTTTCATATATTTCATGATTCTACACTTTACTCCAGTTTAATTTAGCTTTAAAGAACTGTCATCTTCTTATTAAGCTCATAAAATTGGATTAAATAATTTCTATATGTCTTGTATGACCCTGCATATGGTTGTATTTGGTTATCTGGACTGATATTCTTCATCCACTTTTTCAACTCTGTTGTCTGATTATTGTTCTCTAAAAGCACTGTTTTATTCAGATACATGATGAGTAGTTACTTTCATTAGCTATTGAGTTATCTTATTGTTTTAAGCATACAAATATACCATATTCTTAAGTTACCAAGCACCTTTGGTCTACAACCTCAAAAGGGTTTCTTGGAGTGATAAAAAATTGGCGTCATTGCCGAGGAGACGAAATTTAAGTTCTGCTTTCCTGGGATACGACATAGAGTTGATCTTTGATGATAGACAAAGATTAGACATTTTAGTTGGCTGTAATTATCTATTTGGCAACTCCATAAGTTCATCCTGGCTCCTAAGAGGATCAATACTAGGGTGAATCCTCAAGAATCACCTATCACACTAGTTTCCAATCCAGAACTAATTCTCAGGAAAGGAAAGACAATTTAGGGTTAAGCTTCAAAATCAGATACAGAAGGTAATCCTCTTTTCAGTTCTGGAAAGTCTACTATAGAAAAATTTTAATTCTTTTCAAAGAGTACTGATGAAAAAATAGCTATAAATACTGTAGAGGAACAAACTCCTTTTGATCAATAGGAAAATACCAATGATGATAAATTGATAGATTCAAATTTGATTGAAAAAACATCCAAGACTTTAGAAAGAAGTCATAGTTCTTCTTCTCTTGAGTCTTTTCATTCTCAGCAATAAGAATATCATTTAAACATTTATACTAGCCTCCTTGTTGTTGAACATCTTCTCCAAGAGCTATCTGCTAAAGGTGAAGAAAAATTAGCTGGACAACTTGCAAATTTTTATAGAGCCTCATATAAGATCTCTTTCCCATTAGAAGATTCACCTCCTTCGCATTCCTCTAGTGTTGAAGACTCAAAAAAGAAACCATCACTTTTCTCACCCCTGATAGTTATGGCTACACCAACTCATTTGAAGAAGATGCAACAAATCCTAGCTGCTAGGTATGCACCACTTATATTGCCAAACCCAGTATCATCCATGCCGACGGGAGACTATCAGAAGTATATGCCCAAATTCACAGGTGAAGGTGATGTGTCTGTTGAGGAACATATTGAGGCTTTCTACAGTTATGCTAAAAACCTTAATATTGAAGAGGAAGATGTTTGGACATGAGTTTTTGTCCAAAGCTTAGATGGCCATGCTAGGAAATGGTTCAAAGAACTCCCTGCTGGTTCCATAGTTGGAATCGAGCAATTGGATGAGACCTTCTTGAAACATTGGGGTGATAGAAGAGATTTTGTATACTATATCACAGAATTCGGAAATCTAAGGAAACAAAATAGTGAGTCAGTCTCTAATTTCACTAAAAGATTTAACCGGATGTACAGTAAAATACCAGCAGAGATAAAACCTTCAGATGCTTCTACCAAGATCACATATTCTGATGCTTTCGACTCAAATTTATGTTTATTGTTGAGAGAAAGGAGGTCACCGACATTATCTCTCATGCAAGATGTTTCCCTTGAGGTGGAATCAAATATTTTAGCCTCTCAAAAGATAAAGGGAAATTTTGATAGGAGAAGGCCAAGGAATGAAGCTTCTTCTTCATCAAGTGCTGACCCGAAGTTTGATAAAATGGCTAAGATGCTAGAGTCTCTAACCTCTAAGATATATAAGCTCAATATTGAAAATAAGTAGCCTGTGAAGGGAAGAGGCACTTATGATTATGCAGGTAGGAACCCAAATCAAAATCCCAACAACTTCAAAAGAAATAATCAGCCAACACAAATTTTGCAAAGAGAAAAGAATCCTACTGAAGATCAGAGAATAAAGGCCCCTCTTTAAAATGTTGTGATGGATGAAGACAAAGGTGATTATCAAGAAGATGGAGAAGATAATATTCATTGTGTTGGAGAAGAGACAGGGAAATCTTATCTGACACAACACGACTATGAAGAAGCATTGATGACTGAACAGACAGAGGATAATCCTATTGATGATGGAATTTTCATGACAGAAGATAAGAATAGATATAATCTTCGATCTAAATCTAATACTTCCCAACAGAACACACCAGCCTCTCCCGAAAAGAGCATAGCCCCTGTTAAGAAAAAACATCAGACATCAGAGAATCAACAAACAAATCCCTCAAAAGAAAAAGCATCAGCTCCTCCCAAGAAGATTGTTGCCCCTGTCAAGCATCAAAATCCAGAAAGTCAGGCCCCTATTGAACAATAAAGCAATCAGAAAGCTCCTTCGAATGAGGTAAATGTCTCTAATAAAGCTTCTGATAAGGTCCCATATTCGTTCAATTTTGAGGCTGAAATACAGAAAATTAAAATTCCTATTCCTCTAGTCGAGTTAATGAAAAATGAAATGTTCAAAAAGGATATCCTCAAAACTTTAGATCCCAAATCTATATCCCCTTCCGCTGATATTCTCAACATATATGATGAAAAGCCAACCATTAATCTGGGCCAAATGATAGAAGACAGAGATGAAAGTTGTCCTCCCTTTTACATCTCTCTAAATATTTATGAGAAAACATTACATAATTGTTTGTTGGACTCCGGTGCTTCTCACAATTTGATGCCAAAGGCGGTCATGGATGAGCTTGGGATGGAGATCACCAAGTCTTATCACGATATTTTCTCTTTTGACTCTCGAAAAGTCAAATGTCTTGGAATGATCAAGGACTTGGATATAACTTTAACCTAAGCATCCATGAAGACTATGGTTATGGATATAGTAGTGGCAGACATACCACCTAAATTTGGATGTTTGTTATCAAGATCGTGGATGAAGAGGCTAGGTGGCACTCTTCAAATGGATCTCTCCTACACTACTATCCATGTTTTTGGAGGGGTAAACATGATGTTATATAGGGAGTCACAATTGGCATATGTAATCAGTGATGAACAAAATCCATCCAATCATCCTATCTATTCTGTCGACACAGGTATGGGATCTTGTATTTTGCAAATTGATGATTCATTACCAGATGCATTGTTGCTCAGAAAGCCCACAGTTCAGTCCACAGAAGCAACAGAGGACGATCTTTGGACCATGTTCTTTGATGGTGCTTGTACCAAAGAATCAACAGGAGCAAGGGTGGTATTGATTTCCCCTTCTAAGAAAACTTCTCATTTGTCCTTTAAACTTGATTTTAAAGTGACTAATAATATTGTTGAGTATGAGGCACTACTTCTGGGGCTAAATGCAGCCAAAGAGATGGAGATTAAAAGATTGTAGGTATTCGGAGATGCAGATTTGATCATTCAGCAGGTGAATAAGTCCTTTCAAGCAAAACATGTCAGGCTGAAAGCATACAGAGATGAATTTTTAAGGGCAATTCATACTTTTGCAGATTTTAAAATTTCATATGTACCCAGAGCAATGAATGAATTAGCTGATTCATTAGCTGTGTCGGCTTGTGATTTCATACCCCCTCTGCCTCATAAATTGAATTACGAAATTCAAGTTAAATATAGGCCATCCCTCCTTGATAATGTAAAATTTTGGAAGGTTTTCGAAGATGATGCTGAGCTCACTAGATTTCTTGCAGTGATATATGAGTTTGCAAATTTGCAAATTGATCAAAAGAACAAACATGATGATTAAATTAAGAAGCCAAAATTCAGAAGAAAAATCGCAACACATGAAATAGTCCAGTTGTCTACCAACAGAATTCCTAAAGGTTTGGTCCCTTTGGAAAGGTTTTTTGATAATAATGATGTGGCTGTCAAGTTGGAAAATGGGGAAAAAGATTCAGAAGTTTTGCAGTATAATGTAGCCAGTGAACAGGATCCTAAATATATCAACTTAGCTTCACATTTGACCGAAAAACAAAAGGTTGATTATGGAGAATTTGTAAAGGAGTTTGCTGACATCTTCGCCTGGTAATATGATGACTTGAATACTTTTGACACAGAGGTAATTTAGCATAAGATTCCCTTGAACAAAGATACCAAACCATTTAGGCAGAAACTTAGATGCTTTAATCCTTTGTTGCTGCCTACAATGGAAAGGGAAATCAAAAAACTATTGGATGCCCACATCATCATACCTCTTAGATATTCAGAATGGATTGAAAATCTTGTACCGGTCAGGAATAAGAATGGAGAGATTAGACTCTGTGTCGACTTCATAAATTTGAATAAGTGCTCTAGGAAGGAAAACTACCCTCTGCCCAAAATGGAACATATTTTGCAGAAGGTGTCAGGATCAAAGGTGATGTCTTTTATTGATGGGTTTTATGGATACAACCAGATTGCTGTCCATCCAGATGATAAAGAAAAGACTGCTTTTACTACTCCATGGGGTACGTTTATGTATGAAAAGATGCCCTTTGGATTGATGAATGCAGGATCGACATTCCAAAGGGCGATGGCCATTTCTTTCGTTGGAGAGAAAGATAAATTTGTCCTGATATATCTTGATGATATCACTATTTTCTCGAGCATCCATGAACTTCATTTGCGACACTTAAAAAGGACATTTCTAAAATGTCGAAGGTATGGCATTTCTCTTAATCCAAAAAAATCAAATTTCACACTTAAGGAAGGGAAATTACTTGGACATATTGTTTCAGCTGATGGCGTGAAAATCGACCCAAAAAGAGTAGAAGCAATTAAAAATCTATCTCTTCCTAGATCAAAGAAGGACAGTCAGTCTTTCCTTGGGACTATAAACTTTATCAAGAGGTTTATAGTAAACTTTGCAGAACTCACAAAGAATATTACTGCTATGTTAAGAAAGGACTCCGAGGTAAAATGGATTGAAGAAGCCAAACACTCATTCAATGCTATCAAGGAAGCCATTACAACAGCCCCGACTTCTCCAAGGTATTTTACATTTTTTCATTTGCTTCAAGAGATACAATTGTAGCAGTACTCTTTCAGAAAAATGTCGATGATCAGGAGCAGTTGGTTGCCTTCTTCAGTAAATTCTTGAGGGATGTAGAGGTAAAGTATGAATTATTGGAGAAACAAGCATATGCACTTATCAAGTCATTGAAAGCTTTCAGAGTTTACATCCTTCAAGCCAAGGTAATAGATTTCGTACCCTCTAGTTCAGTTAAAGATGTGCTTATACAACCCGACATAGATGGAAAAAGGAGTAAGTGGATAGAAAAGTTGATTGAATTTGACGTTGAACTTAAACCAAAAAAACTTATGAAGGGTCAGGGCCTTGCCAAACTTCTGGCAGAAGAAAATTGTAAGCTACTCGAAATAAATTTGGTAAGTATTAATGCAGATAATGTTCAGTCTTCAGAGGATAAAGAAGGTGAGGAAATGCAGGTCTTAGCTCACCTAGATAATTGCGAATCGTACAGTCACATTATTCATTTTCTATAAACTTTATCAGTCCCTTCTGTTAACACTCCAGGAAACTACTTAGGGATATATGCTAAGTATGCCTGGTAACTTAGGAATTCAATATTTTTATAGCAAAATGGATCGATTGGATATCACAATAGCTCAATGGAAAGGTTGCTTATCAGATAGTTAAATAAACCAGTGCTCTTAGGAAGTGTAAATCAGATGATAAATAACAGAGATGGGATGCAGAATATTTCTGAGACAACCAAGTATATTAACATGCAGAGTTTATTCAACCAGATACATGCATAACATCGGGTCACACACAGCAATAAGAAGTTTCTCAATTCAAATTATGAGCACAGGCTAAACTAACTTGAACAGAGAACAGAATAATGGTAGATGAAAAATCTGATTACATTAACAAGAGAAAACTGTGATTTTTCTATTAGAAAGGGCAA
>JASDQU010313610.1:5319-19441 GCA_032191745.1 Picea mariana | reverse complement strand
TCGGGTGTTTGAACGTGAGCCAACCCTGACTCTTCCAACTCCTGATATCTTAAACTTTCTCTAGATCAACGGTCCACAGCCCTCTGTGATCCAATGGTCCAGCTCTCATCCTGATTTTGCATTTCGCGACTTCAAAGGTTAGAGAACCTATTTCCTTTTACTTTTCATTCAACGAAATGATGATCTCTCTCCACGTGTCCTCTGGATCCAATGGTTCAGCTCTCATCATGAATTTGCATTTCGCGACTTCTGCGGACTTCTCGACGGAGTTCTCTCGATTCGTGATTCTATGAATCTACTCATCTATGGCCACATGTCTTCCTCTATGATGGAAGGTCCCCGTACTTTCGGGACTTTCTAATATTGCTTCACCTTTCACTTTAAAGGTCATGCACGTTCTTTTGGATCCAACGAAGATCGATCCTCGTGGTCAAATCTAACGCCTGAGATCTGTTCACCTTCTGTGCTTTCCTTCATGAGATTTGATCTCTTCAAAATGTTCTTTCCTTTGTCGTTGTTTTTCTTTCCATCAATGAAAATCATATACGTTGCATGTAAAACATGCCAACAATCTCCCTCTTTGGCATTGAGAGCAACAAAGGAATCCATACCTTTTCTCCCCCTTTGACATCAATGTCAAAGAAAACACGCTCCCCCTGAGTTGTTGCAGTATTTTTCTAGAGGTATCAGATATTCAACCAATACATACTCCCCCTGACAGAATGAACTCACTTAGGTGAGAGTAGGGATGACACCCAGCTTCTGACAAAGATATTCAAAAGGTATCTTGGCCAGGGGTTTAGTAAAGATGTCTACAATTTGTTCTGTGGAAGGAATATAATTCAGTTGAAAATCTTTGTTTGTAACCTACTCTTTGATAAAATCATACTTTATTGGGATATTTTTTTTCTTTGAATGGAGAACAAGATTCTTCGAGACACTAATGACACTAGTGTTATCACAGTGAAGTGGAATTGGATCAGCATAAGTTACCTTCAAATCTACAAGAGTTTGTAACATCCATAAAATCTAAGTGCAGCAAGTAGCAGCAGCAATGTACTTTGCCTTTGTAGTTGATAATGAGATAGTTCCATGATTTTTACTAAGCCATGATACTAACGAATCACCTAAGAAGAATGCACCTTGACTGGTGCTATTTCTCTCATCCAAACAGTTTTCCCAATCATCATCAGAATATGCAGTTAATTGTAAGTTTTGATTTCTAGGATACCAAAGACCATAGGTCATTGTACCCTTCAAATATTTGAAGATCCTCTTGACAGCTGCTAAATGACTTTGTTTACGGGTAGACTGATAATGACCTACCATTCCAATAGCCTGCATTATATCAGAACGGGATGTTGTGATGTACATAATACTGCCTATCATTGATCAATATGTTCTTTGATCAACATTAGGTGAAAGATCATCCTTACTGATCTTGCAACCAACCACCATAGGTGTAGTAACAGGAGAGGAATCTTCCATATGAAACCTCTTTAACATCTCTTTCAAATATTGTTCTTGAGAGATAAATATCCTTGCAGAACTCTGATTTATTCGTAAACCAAGAAAATATGACAGTTTTCCTATCATGGACATCTCAAACTTAGTCTGCATTGAATTAGCAAACCACTGAACTGAAAGGCCATTAGTGCATCCAAAGATAATGTCATCTACATAAACCACAACAACTAATCAATCATCCCCTTCAGATTTTATATATATATTGTTGTCAACCATACCTTCCTTGAACCCTTTTTCCTATAGAAATTTGTCCAGCCTATGATACCAGGCTCATGGTGCCTTTTTTAGTCCATACAATGCCTTTTTCAACTTACAAACATAGTTAGGATTATTTGTCAATGAAAATCCTTCAGGTTGCTCCATGTATACTTCTTCTTCTAGGTCTCCATTAACAAAAGATGACTTAACATCCATATGATATACTTTAAAGTTCTTATGACATGCATAGGCTAGAACCATTCTAATAGCTTCCAATATTTCCATTGGTGCAAACGTTTCATCAAAATATTTTCCTTGAACTTGTGCATACCCCTTACAAACCAATCTGGCTTTATACTTGAAAATTTGTCCTTGTTCATTTATTTTATTCTTAAACACCCATTTGGACATAATTACATTCTTATCTGCAGGTTTAGAAACAAGATCCCAAGTATTGTTCTTCTCAATCTGATCCAGTTCCTCATTCATTTATTTTAACCAATTTTCATCTTCTAATTCTACTTTCAGTAGGGCAAAGTCTTCATCAGGTTTTTTACTGTCTTTCTCAAACTGTATCAGCCATTATTTTTGCTTCTTCTTCTTGAGTCTGAGTCTAGCAATTTCTTCTAGAGCACTGATCAGTTCTCCTTCCAAGTCAACCACAACGTATTCATCATCAACATCGCTTCTTGTGATTTTATTATTTTAATCATTTTTGGTCGTTAGCATAAAGTCATTATCTTTGTCTCTTGAAGAGTCATCATTGTTTACACATAAGCTTTTATTTTTACCAAATCTCTTGAATTTGTACTTCTCTTCACCTTCATAGTTCTGGTCCTTCTTCTTGTGTGGACACTTAGATGCAAAGTGAACTATCCTTCCACAGGTAAAAACATTTGAAGGGAAGCTTTCCTTGGTACTTTCCTGATCCTTTCTTTAGTCTTCTCACAAATTTTGCTTCAATTTCATCAGGCTCAGAATCCTCATTCTTATCTGCTTTAAATGATGCTTCTCTAGAGGTGGATTTATCTTTAAATATCCTCATTTCATATGTTGTCAATGTTCCTAGAGTTTGATCAAAAGCCAAGGCTTTTAGATCATTAAGTTCTTCTATAGTAGAGACCTTCGAGTTGAACCTATTTGGCAGAGATCTCAAAATCTTCTGAACTAAAGAGGGTTCCTCAATTTTTTCACCAAGTGCTTTCATTGCATTTACTAGTTATTCAACTCTCAGAAAGTAATTTCCAATAGTTTCATCCTCTTTCATCTTTAGCTGCTCAAACTATACAGTGTAGGTTTGAAGCTTGGTGTCCTTTACCTTCTCATTACCTTTGTAACTGCTAATGAGTTTGTCCCACATTTCTTTGGCAGTTTCAAAGTTCATAACTTTTACAAATTCTACTTCTGCAAGCCCACTTAGAATAGCATTCATAGCCTTACCATTGAAGCTAAATTCTAGCTTGGCATCCTTATTATCTAGTACAATTGGCTTTACATAACCAGTCTCTACCACATCATAGACTTCTACACCTAGGGCCATTATGTAGTTTCTCATCCTAACTTTCCAGAAGGCAAAGTTTGTTCCATTAAACATGGGGGGGCTTATTGGTTGACGTTCCTTCACAGCTTGACATGTTTAAGCTTCTTGATATACCTTTAGATAAAAGTAACCGACTCTGATACCAATTGTTGAACAACTGAGAGGGGGTGTGAATCAGTTGTTACTATGCTTAAACTATTATGCCCATTTTAAACTCTTCACATAATACTCAATGACGATCACAATGATGCAGAGAAGTAAGCAATAGAATATTAAACATCAATCACACACATGAAGTATATAGAGACAGATATTTCCTGAGGAAACGCATAAAGGGAAAAACCTCTTCTTCTTTATATCATAAGTAATCTTTATTTTCTTTACATTATCATACTTGTGATATCCAACTCCTCTTGAGGATACAACCTTTGTTTTGCAAGTTGCAACTTGCTGAGAGCACTAACTCTCTTTTTTCTCTAGCACCTACTAGAAGGAAGTACCAACTTTATGGTTTCTCTAGAACCCACTAGAAGGAAGCACCAACTCTCTAATTGTTCCAGCACCAACTGGATCAATGCACCAACTTCCAGTCACACAGGCACCAACTTGTATAACAGAGAACAATAGTTCTCTCTTGCACCACCCTGCCACCCTAGTTTTTCTCGCTGCAACCAGATGGAAGCTGCAACTCCCTCTGTTCAAGCATCCACCTGAAACTCTGAGGACACTAGTCCTCCCTAGCACCTCCCTACCACCCTGAAATATAAATCTTTGCTTTCTTGAATCTATTACAGTGATACAATATTCATCAATGGCTCAATAGTCTCATCATTGTTCTAATACACTACTCTGCGCTGCCTGCTTTAGTGTCCTCCTCCTCGTATCTTCATAAGATTTATATTCTTCTACTCTATCTCTGCATGCGCACCTCAATTTTTTCTTCCTCTCTCAGATATGCATTTATGTTCTATGTGATACTCTTCTTATGTGTGATTCAGTAGTTGTACATAGCCTACCTTTACCCACTTGAATAACTCTCTACAGCAACCTTCTCTTCTTTGTTCTGCGTATATTTATGATCCCAAAACCTCTGTCAGATCATACAAAAAACTCTTTGTCTCCTCTGGTGATTACGATCAGTCTGTTCTTCATTCATGGCCATTATGTTCATACTGTCCATCATTAGTGGTCGTTATGTTGATGTTCTTTATCTTATCTGACAGTTACCTTCTTCGACTCCTTTCCATCTATCAAGGGTCTCTATGGTGGTTATGAATTCCACTAGCAGTTACCTTGAGACTCTTAAGATTCTTTGGCGATCACCCTGAGATTCTTTGAATTCTCTGGTAGAATCAATCAGTCGTTTTCTGCAGTTACTGAGAGTACCTCCCTGCGCTCATGTCTTTGGTGCTTATTCTTTTCATGAGAAAACTCCATAGTGGGCATTATCTTTTCTGGCTAAGCCCCTTCCTTTCACATGACCATCGGCGGTGACCGTATGCCTAACTAACAGTCATTTCACAGTTTCTCATTTTGGGTGATCGAATGTGAGTCACCACATTTTTTCAAACTCACGAAACTCCAAAATGGAACTTAGCACCGCTAGCTCCTTCCTCAATATTTTGTTGATTAGACATTTTGATGTGACCGTGGGACAAATATTTCAAGCTCTTTGCAATTTCGCGTTTCGCGACTTCGCGTCTCATCTCCCTGGACAATCAACGGTCCAGATCTCTCCTCTATCTGATGGCTCATATCAAGTCGTGATTTCATGTTTCGCAACTTTCTTTTGTGAGTTTCTTCGAATCTCTCAACTCAGAAACTCCGAAGTACTCGATATCGGATTAACAGACCAAATATTTCTCTTTGATCGATGGTTGCAATCAAATATTGCGAACTTGGACTTCATATCAGATCAATGGTCCATATCCTCGGTGATCTGATGGCTCAGACCATTTCAAAAATTTGCATATGGCGAGTTCCTATAACTCCCATTCATCCTTCCTTTGATTTTTCCCAGATTTTACAATCCACTGAAGCGTGTCCTTTTTAATCCAACGGCTATCCTCTGCTCTGGGACTTCGTCCTTCCGGACTTCGGGTATTTGGGTGAGTACTGGTGGTAAAACTCCCAAAGAAAAACTCCCGTAGTGACGTAACTCTTGCGTCACTTGATGACGTGTCATGAGCTGAGAAGCTTCCATGTGTCACTCGAATTTGTGATTTCCATGTACCTGAAATGCCAAATCAACTTGACACTTGTCATTTTTTGATTGTGCCACGTGTCCCTGCTGACGTAGTCTACCACCTTTCCTTACTGAAATTTCCTTCTTAAATCAACGATCCTCATTCTCCCTTTGATAGACGGCTATTATCAAATCCCGACTTCAGGTGTCAAGTGTTTGAACATGAGCCAACCCTGACTCTTCCAACTCCCGATATCCGAAACTTGCTACAGATCAATGGCTCACAACCCTCTGTAATCCAACGGTCCAACTCTCATCGTAATTTCACGTTTTGTGACTTCAAAGGTTAGAGCACCTCTTTCCTTTGAATTTTCAGTCAGCAAAATTATGATCTCTATCCACGTGTTCTCTGGATCCAATGGTTCATCCCTCATCACGATTTCGTGTTTTGCGAATTCTACAGACTGTTCGATGCAGTTCTCCCGATTTGTGATTCTGCGAATCTTCTCATCTATTGCCACATGTCTTCCTCGACGATGGAAGGTCCCCCTGCTTTTGAGACTTTGTAAACTCACTTCACCTTTCACCTTAAAGGTTGTGCATGTTCTTTTGCATCCAACGATGATCAGTCCTCGCGCTCAGATCTGACACCTGAGATCTGTTCACCTTCTGCGCTTTCCTTCGTGAGATTTGATCTCTGCAAACTTTCTTGCCTTTGTCGCTATTGTTCTTGCCATCAATGAAAAGCATATACACTACCTATAAAACATGCCAACAATCTCCCCCTTTGGAATTGATGGAAACAAAGGAATCTAGACCTTTTCTCCCCCTTTGACATCAATGTCAAAGAAAACACGCTCCCCCTGAGTTGTTGCAGTATTTTTTCGGAGGTATCAAATATTCAACCAATACATAATCCCTGTGACAGAATGGACTCTCTTAGGTGAGAGTAGGGATGACACCCAGCTTCTGATGAAGATATTCAAAAGGTTTCTTGGCCAGGGGTTTAGTAAAGATGTCTGTTATTTGTTCTGTGGAGGGAATATAATTCAGTTGAACAACTCTGTTTGTAACCTGCTCTTTGATAAAATCATACTTTATTGTGATATGTTTCATCTTTGAATGGAGAATAGGATTCTTTGAGACACTAATGGTACTGTTGTTATCACAGTGAAGTTGAATTGGATCAACATACATTGCCTTCAAATCTGCAAGCGTTTGTAACATCCATAAAATCTGAGTGCAGCAATGTACTCTGCCTCTATAGTTGATAATGAGATAGTTCCCTGTTTTTTACTAAGCCAAGCTACTAACGAATCACCTAAGAAGAATGAACCTCCACTGGTGCTCTTTCTCTCATCCAAACAGTTTGCCCAATCATCATCTAAATATGCAGTTAATTGTAAGTTTTGATTTCTATTATACCAAAGACCATAAGTCATTGTACCCTTCAAATATTTGAAGATCCTCTTGACAGCTTCTAAATGATTTTGTTTAGGGGTAGATTGACAACGACCTACCATTCCAACAGCCTACATTATATCAGGATGGGATGATGTGATGTAAATAATATTTCCTATCATTGATCGATATGCTCTTTGATCAAAATCGGGTGAAATATCATATTTACTAAGATTGCAACCAACCACCATAGGTGTACTAACAGGAGAGGAATATTCCGTATGAAACCTCTTTAACATCTCTTTCAAATATTGTTCTTGAGAGATAAATATCCTTGCAAAACTCTGATTTATTCATAAACCAAAAAAATATGATAGTTCTCCTATCATGGACATCTCAAACTCAGTCTTCATTGAATTAGCAAACCACTGAAATGAAAGGTCATTAGTGCATCCAAAGATAATGTCATCTACAGAAACCACAACAACTAATAAATCATCACCTTCAAATTTAATATATAGATTGTTGTCAATGGTACCTTTCTTGAACCCTTTGTCCTATAGAAATTTGTCCAGTCTATGATACCAGGCTCGTGGTGCCTTTTTCAGTCCATACAATTCCTTTTTCAACTTACAGACATAGTTAGGATTATTTGTCAGTGAAAATACTTCAGGTTGCTCCATGTATACTTCTTCTTCTAGGTCTCCATTAAGAAAATATGACTTAACATCCATCTCATATACTTTAAAGTGTTTATTACATGCATAGGCTAGAACCATTCTAATGGCTTCCAATATTGCCACTGGTGCAAAAGTTTCATCAAAATCTTGTCCTTCAACTTGTGCATGCCCCTTACAGACCAATCTAGCTTTATTCTTGACAATTTGTCCTTGTTCATTTATTTTATTCTTAAACACCCATTTGGAGCCAATTACATTCTTATCTACAGGTCTAGGAACAATCTCCCAAGTATTGTTCTTCTCAATCTGATCTAGTTCCTCATTCATTGATTTTAACCAATTTGCATCTTCAATGGATTCATTGAAGTTCTTGGGTTCCACCATGGATATGAACTCTATATGTGATTGCTCGATGTTTTTTATTATCCTTCTCCTGGTTTGTACACCTTTGTCTTTCTCTCCAATTATCTGACGTGTAGGATGATTCTTTTGAGCAATTTTGGAGGAAGGATTTGATGTTGTCTGTTGATTTTAGTCTGCGTGAGTATTTTCATCTTCATCTGACTCGGAGTCTTCTTGTTCTGATTCTTGGACCTATTCAGCTTCAACTTCAACTAGATCATATGTTATCGATTTAGTATTACTCACCTCTCTTACTGGGACTCCTTCATCAAATTTATGTCAATAAAATCAACCAATTTATGCATCCTCTTATTATAACATCTGTATAATTTATTGTTTGTAGCATACCCTAAGAAGATGCCTTCATCATCCCTGTCATCATACTTTCCAATTTTTTCATTATTATTCTTTATGTACCACTTACTCCCAAAGACTTTGAAGTGTTTTATTGTAGCAGGTCTTCCATGCCACAGTTCATAAGGTGTCTTGTCACTGTGTGGTATGAGATGATATTTGTTAAGAATATTAATTGTTGTGTGTATTAAGTCTACCCAATAGGTTTGACCAATGTTCTTCTCATTCATCATCGACCTAGCCATTTGCTAAACTGTCCTCTTTTGCCTCTCAACTACTCCATTTTGTTGTGGGTTTCCTGGGATTGTGTATTCTCTCTTGATCCCATGTTTATCACATAATTCCTTGAACTCAATTGAAATAAATTATCCTCCTCTGTCTGATCTTACTTCCTTTAACCTCTTGCTTGTTTTATTCTCAGTTAAAGCCTTAAATATTTTAAATTTCTCAAATGCTTAAGCTTTTTCTTTGAGAAAAGCAAACCAAGTAAGTCTGGAGTAATCATCAATGATGAGCATAAAGTAGTTTTCCTTACCTGTGCCTTCATGTCTTGATGGTCCATATAAATCCATATGAACTAATTGGAGTGGTTTCTCTGTTGAAGTAGATCTCTTGGATTTAAACTGTGTCCTGGTTAGCTTTCCTACTTGGCAGGTGGTTTACACATAGAGTCTTGTGGCTTTGCTATCCTTCGAAGATCTCTTACTGCCTCAAGATTTTTGAGCTTGATTAAGTGATCAAATTTTAGATGTCCAAGTCTCCTATGCCATAACCATTTTTCATCATGTTTGCTTAGATGACACTCTTATTTATCTTCTTTTAGCACATATACATTATTTTATGTCCTTGTGCCTCTAGCCACCACTTCTTCTGAGTTTACAGACTTTATCTTACAATCCTTGGAAGTGAACACCACTTGACATCCTCTGTCACACATTTGACTTACATTGAGCAAATTATATTTCAGCCCATATACCCTTGATATTACCTGGAGCATCATTTCCAAAGGTTACGTTTCCTGATTTTCTTTCACTTAGATATAGAAACTTTCCTTTGTCTCTCGTCATATGTTTGGAGCAACCACTATCAATATAACAGGGGTTCTTTTGTCTTTGAGCTGACAGCACTAGTCCACACTTGTCATTTTCTTTCTTCTTCCAAATCTAGAAATTTTCAGCAGAAGGATTATAATCTGGTTCATCGTTCCTTAAGCGACAGTCTATAGCTTTATGTCCATAATTATGGCAGGTGTAACATTCTGGTTCATTGAATAAAGGATCATAATGAATTTTAAGCTTAACCTGTGTCATTTTCCTAGCCATCACATGATTTTCAGTATGTGGTTGTTTGTTACTTGGTTGTCTCATTCTTTGTTGCGACAGATTTCTATTCCTTGAGTGTCTTGATTTCTCATATCTAAATTTTAAGGAGCAGTTTAMAACTTTGTGACCAAAGTTAGAACAGTAAAAACAATATCCATAGAAAAATCCTGTGTACATGGAAAATGATTGTCTTCTTTGAGCAGGTCAATCTCTTCCATGTTGATGATTTCTTTGAGCAAAGGGTATATTATTTATTTGTTCTACAGTTTCAGTTMTGGTACTTCTTCCTTCGCTCCTCCTTGTTGGTTGATTATCTTCCTTTGTTTCTCCATATTTATTGTTGTCAATGCATTTAGATTTGACAAACTTAATGGATTCTTTGTTGCTTGGCTTAACATTATTTGATTCGTCTTCATAACCCAAACTAGTTTTCAAATTTGGATTTCTTTATTGATTCAGAATGGTGGCCAATCCTTCTGAGATTTTGATGCTTGGAAGATTTTGGAGATATAATGCTTTAAACTTCTCCATTTATTTTCTGATTTTTACTACCTCTTCTTCCAAGGCTTCACATCTTACCTTCTTTTTTTATAACTGTTGTTTCAGAATGTCTTCTATTTTCTTCTCCTCTTCTAATTCTACTTTCACCAGAGCAAAGTCTTCATTACGTTTTTTACTATCTTTCTCAAATTGTATCAACAATTATTTTTGCTTCTTCTTCTTGAGTCCGAGTCTATCAATTTCTTCTAGAGATCTGATCAGTTCTCCTTCCAAGTCAACCACAGATTCTTCATCATCAACATTGCTTCTTGTGATTTAATTATCATAATCCTTTTTGGCCATGAGCATAAAGTCATTAATCTTATCTTCACAAGAAGAGACATTATCTGTGTCTCCTGAAGAGTCATCATTGTTTACACATAAGCTTTTATTTTTACCAAATCTATTGAATTTGTACTTCTCTTCACCTTCAGAGTTCTGATCCTTCTTCTTGTGTGGACACTTAGATGCAAAGTGACCTATCCTTCCACAGTTAAAACATTTGAAGGGAAGCTTTCATTGGTACTTGCCTGATCCTTTCTTTAGTCTTCTCACAAATTTTGCTTCAATTTTATCAGGMTGAATCCTCATTCTTATCTGTTTTAAATGATGCTTCTCTAGAGGTGGGTTTATCTTTAACTATCCTCATTTCATATGCAGTCAACATTCCTAGAAGTTGATTAAAATCMRAGGATTTTAGATCATTAAGTTCTTCTATAGTAGAGACCTTCATAAYTACTAATGAGTTTGTCCCACATTTCTTTGGCAGTTTCTAAGTTCATAACTTTTACAAATTCTTCTTCTGTAAGCCCACTCAGAATAACATTCATATCCTTAGCATTRAAGCTCAATTCTAGCTTATCATCCTTATTAGCTAGTACAAYTGGCTTTACATAACCASTCTCTACCACATCACAGACATMTGCACCTAGGKTCATTATGTAGGTTCTCATCCTAACTTTCCAGAAGGCAAAGTTCGTTCCATTGAACAGGGGGGGATTATTGGTTGAATTTCCTTCATGGCTTGACATGTTTAATCTTCTTGATATACCTTTAGATAAAAGGAACCGAMTCTGATACCAATTGTTGAACAACTGAGAGGGGGGGTGAATTAGTTGTTACTGTGCTTAAAATATTATGCCCATTTTAAACTCTTCACAAAATACTCAATGACGATCACAATGATGCAGAGAAGTAAGCAATAGAATATTAAACATCAATCACACACATGAAATATATAGAAACAGATATTTTCTGAGGAAACCCATAAAGGGAAAAACATCTTCTTCTTTATATGATAAGCAATCTTTATTTTCTTTACATTATCATACTTGTGAGCTCCAACTCCTCTTGAGGCTACAACCTCTGTTTTGCAAGATGCAACTTGCGAAGAGCACCAACTCTCTATTTTCTCTAGCACCTACTAGAAGGAAGCACCAACTTCCTGGTTTATCTAGCAACCACTAGAAGGAAGCACCAACTCTCTAAATGTTCCAACACCAATTGGATGGAATCACCAACTTCCAATCACACATGCACCAACCTGTATAACAGAGAACAATAGTTCTCCCTTGCACCACCTTGCCACCCTATTTTTTCTCGCTGCAACCAAATGGAATCTACAACTCCCTTTGTTCAAGCACCCACTTGAAACTCTGAGGACAACAGTCCTCCCTAGCACCTCTGATCCGGATTATTTTTGGCACGAAATGAGATCGGAGATATAATAAAGAAATGCACAAAGATATCATAGATATTCAATAATATAACAGAAATGTATCAGAGATGCAACCATAAACACGGATATACAGTAGTACATGATTTCTATTAATGAAATAAATGTACAGAGACTGTAAAAATACAGAGTGAAAGACTCGCTAGAATGGTGGCAGCTTATCTCTGAGAAGAGATGTGACGGTTATTCGCATTCGCAAGAAGATGATTACAATGAGGCTCTAAAGGCCTTTTTACAATAAACAGGAATGCAAAAAACCCTAGACATCCAAATACCTAACCCTAGGAGATGAAGCGACAAAAGTCATGTGGGCCCCGTTTGGGTAAGTTAGTACATCAACTTCCCGGGGTCGTAACTTTTGCATACGATCTTTGTTTTAGGCGTATGATAGCTCGTTGGAAAGGTATCGTCGAGGAGATTAATTTTGGGGCTCAATGATTCCTTTGGATATCATTGAGAACCTCTATCTCTAAAAACCTTCATTTAGGCCCTCAAAATGGCCCTAGAAGTTAAAACCTGCTAAAAATAGTAAATTGCCAAAATTGCCAGAAAATTGTTTTGAGCCAGTCGGGAAAGGTTGGTGGCCACTGATATCCACCTGGATCAACCTCCCTACCACCCTGAAATACAATTCTTTTCTTGTTTGAATCTATTACAGTGATACAATATTCATCAATGGCTTACTAGTCTCATCATTGTTCCGATACACTGCTCTGCTCTGCCTGCTTTAGTGTCCTCCTCCTCGCATATTCATAAGCTTTATGTTCTTTTGTTCTATCTTTGCATGCGCACCTCAATTTTTTCTTCCTCTCTCATATATGCATTTATGTTCTATGCAATACTCTTCTTCTGTACGATTCAGTAGCTGTACACAACCTAACTTTACCCGCATGAATAACTCTCTGTAGCAACCTTATCTTCTTTTTTCTGTGTATATTTATGATCCCAAAACCTCTGCCAGATCATACAACTAACTCTTCATCTCCTATAGAGATTATGCTCATTCTATTCTTCATTCATGGTCATTATGCTCAGACTGTCCATCATTAGTGGTCGTTATGCTGATGTTCTTTAGCTTCTCTGGCAGTTCCCTTCTTCGACTCATTTCCAACTATCAAGGGTCTCTATGATGGTTTTGCATTCCACTAACAGTTACCTTGAGACTCTTAATATTCTTTGGTGATCACCCTGAGATTATTTGAATTCTATGGTAGAAGAAATCAGTTGTTTACTGCAGTTACTAAGAGTACCTCCCTGTGCTCATGCCTTTGGCGATTATTCTTTTCTTGAGAAAACTCCATAGTGGGCGTTAGATTTTCTGTCTAAGCAACTTCCTTTCACATGACCATCGATAGTGACTGTATGACTAACTAAAAGTGATTTCATGATTTCTCATTTTGGGTGATCGACTGCGAGTCACCATGTTTTTCCAAACTCACGAAACTCCTAAATGGAGCCAGGCACCACTAGCTCCTTCCTCAATCTTCCGYTGATTAGACCTTTCGATGTGACCGTGGGCCAAATMTTTCGAKCACTTTGCAATTTTGCGTTTCACGAATTTACATCTCATCTCCCTGAACAATCAACGATCCAGATCTCTCCTCCATCCAATGGCTCAGATCAAGTCGTGATTTCACATTTCACAACTTTCTGCTGTGAGTCTCTTYGAATCTCTCAACTCGTGAAACTCCGAAGTACTCCATATCGGATTAACGGTCCAGATATTTCCCTTTGATCGATGGCTGTGATCAAATATCATGAACTCGAACTTCATATCAGATCAACGGTCCATATCCTCAGTGATCCGACGACTCAGATCATTTCGCGAATTCACATATCGCGAGTTCCTATAACTCTGATTAATCCTTCCTTTGTTTTTTCCCAGAGTTGACAATCCACTGATGTGTGTCCTCTTTAATCCAACAGCTATCCTCCGCTCTAGGACTTCGGGTATTTGGGTGAGTATCAGTGGTAAAACTCTCGAAGAAAAACTCTCGAAGTGACGTAACTCTTGTGTCATTCAATGATGTGTCATGAGTTGAGAAGCTACCACGTGTCACTCGGATTTGTGATTTCCATGTACCTGAAATGTTGAATCAACTTGACACTTGTCATTGTCTGATTGCACCATGTGCCCCTGCTGACGTATTCTGCCACCTGTCCTTACTGACATGTCCTTCTTGAATCAACGGTCCTCATTCTCCCTTTGATCGACGATTGTTATCAAATCGTGACTTC
>JASDQU010313609.1:0-13480 GCA_032191745.1 Picea mariana | reverse complement strand
TTTATTAATTGAAGTTTATGTTGATGATATTATTTTTGGAAGTGATGATGATAGGTTAAGGAAGAAATTTGCAAAGGATATGCATAATGAATTTGAAATTTCATTACTCAGAGAACTATCCTTCTTTCTGGGTCTTTAGATATGTCAAAGAAACCAAGGCATTTTTATTTCTCAAACTAAGTATATCATAGAAATGCTAAAGAGGTTCAGAATAGAAGATTTCAAACCAGTTAACACTCTTATCCAAACTAGTTGCAAGTTGAGAAAATATGATGATTCAAAATCTACAGATCAGAGGGAGTACATGTCAATGATTAGCAACTTACTTTATGTGACAACATCTAGACTAGATGTAATGCAAGCAGTTGGACAGGTGGCATAATTTCAAGCAGCACCAAAGGAATCACATGTTCTAGCAGTAAAGAGGATTTTCATATATCTCAAGGGAACAAAGGATTTTGGATTATGGTATCCAAAAGGAAAGGATAAATCACTTATTGCCTACACAGACGTAGATTGGGCATGTTGCATTGATGACTGATGAAGCACCAGTGGATCGACATTCTACTTGGGTGAGCGTTTGGTATCTTGGCTAAGCAAGAAAAAGTCATGAGTATCATTGTCTATAGCCAAAGAAGAGTATATTGCAGCCACAACATATTGTACATAGGTTCTATGGATGAAACAAACTTTGACAGATATACAGGCTGAGTATGATGAGCCCATTCCTATATATTTTGATAATACAAGTGGTATCAGTATCTCAAAGAATCTAGTGATGCACTCCAAAACGAAGCACATTCCAATCAAGTATCACTTTCTACGAGAATAGGTTGCAGAGAAGAACATCAAAGTTGAATATGTGGGAAAAAAATAATAGGTTGTAGATATCTTCACAAAATCACTTCCAAAGGAATATTTTTAGTATCTTCGCCAGAGACTCAGAGTAACTTCTAATCCAAAATGAATTATTTTCAATGCTTATTTTATATGTCTTATATTTACATGAGGAAGCACCATATAGAGGATAGTTCAAGATTGGGGGAGAAGGTTCAGTAAGAGTTCAGTCAGGGGGATCATCCCCAAGGAAAGTTCAGTTAGGGGAGCAGCCCTGGAAGAGAAGTTACCTTTTCCATTGATTTCAAAGCAGGATAGATTCACTAGATGTAGTACAGAGAGTTAGATGCTTGGAGAGAGAGAACAGAGGAATGTTTCCAGGGGGAGCGATGGTCACAAGGAGAGCATAAGCGATATGACTTTAGCGTTGCATCAGAGTGTTGCCATCAATGAAAAGGGGGATATTGTTGATTAATTGGGTTGGTTGTCATTGATGTCAACCCTTGAAGAAAGTCCTGTTGCAAATTCTGGTAGCCCAAACAATATGGTTAAAGGACTTTCGTTTGATTGATGTATAAAGGTATGAAGTTTAATATATTTGCATGTAAGACTATTCAATATGGATAGTACATGTCATGCCATTTACGATGATGTGTGGAATGCCACATAAATCCTCACGGTTAGAGAGTTATGTCCTTGTGAAGTTGGAGAACCCTCATGAGTTATCTAGAAGGTCAAAGAAGTCAAAATTATTCTAGAAGCTCCTAGAAGAACTTGACTAGTCAAGTGAGTAAAACTAGGAGTTAATCATGGGTTAAGTTGTTGCAATAAGAAAATAATTAAAAATAAATTAGTTGCAACTAAAAGTGGAGAATTTACTATTTGTAGCAAAGTAGGTTAGAAGTGGGTTATCCCTAAAAGAAGGAAATTGGGTTACTTTGGTTAGAAGGTAACCCTTTGAGGAAGCTACATGGAAGTATAAATAAGAGAACAAGGCTCTCCTATTAGCACCTATTGAGCACATTGAATATCTATTATTGTGTACAGCTTATTGTAAGTACTCATTGATACATCTGAAGTTGCACAACTCTTAGGTATCATGAAGGGTTGACAACAAAAGTTTCATAATTACATAAAATACTGAAAACCCCTAGTTTATTAGGTGTATGCGGGCTGTAGTGGAGTATGAAATGTATGTACATAGGCTAGTAGTATAATAGGGCACGTACATGAGGGGAAAACCCTAGAAACATGAAAATATGAAGATGCTAGGTCTCTAGAGTCTGAAAGCAAGTTCCCAGGAAGGTCTACAATGATCAAGTACATCAAATCTATCTACTAGTTCAATAGGCATGTCTTATTTGTATGAGTAGTTGGATTGTTTTGTCTACATGAGAAATGGTTATGAGGGTTTGAGGATTTTCCCTAGAGAGATTAGTGGTTGCATGGGACTTTTTGTACAATTTATATTTGTAGAAATATAATGTTGGTATAATCGATATTTATCATTGATACATCTTGTTAGTGTTAAGGCACATCTTGTATTTCTTGGCATATGGTTAAGGGGTTTTGTGGTACATGGTTGAGAGGTTGTATTTGTGAAGTGGTTGATGTATTGAGAGGTTGTTTATCAGTAAGGTTTTGATATCTAGTGCATGCGAGGGATGTTATACTTGTTCATGATTATACACACTTGTATGACACATGACTAAAGAGATATAGATGTATTTGGTTAAAGGATATGTATGAGGATGTATGCACAGGGCAGAGTTACAGTATGCACACAGTGAAAGATTGCAGGTTGATGTGACAGAGGCTACATAGGGTCAGAGTTTTTCAGAGAGAGAAAACTGTAGTTTGCAGAAGTCATATGCAGG
Source organism: Picea mariana (assembly GCA_032191745.1). Lineage (NCBI taxonomy): Eukaryota > Viridiplantae > Streptophyta > Pinopsida > Pinales > Pinaceae > Picea > Picea mariana. The sequence goes on along the minus strand of JASDQU010313609.1, from coordinate 10,766 downwards.
TTGTAGTATAGATAGGCCATGTACATATGCGAGCTGTAGTATATATAGGGCATGTAAATACACGTGCTCCAGAAAAAATAGGTCGTGTATATGTTGGTTTTGGTTGGTACAGGCTCAATACAAGTACAGGTTGATTACAGGGCAGTGATACAGGTTGGCTACAAGTCAGTGGTACATGTTGGTACAGGTTTACAGTGGTATATATCATAGTGACAGTGTGGCAGTGGTTTCATCATCTTACTTATATTTCAGGGTGGAAGGATGGGGCAAGGATAGGTGGTTGTAGCCACCTTTCGGTTGTATATGGAGAACATAAAGGGGTTGTAGCCTCCTTCTGGTTGTATCCAGAAAATTGGGGAGTTGTATCTTCCCTCAGGCTATAACCTGAAAAATATAGGGAGTCAGAGCCTCCTTCGATTTGTAGCTCGAGAAAAAGGAAGTTGGTGCTTCCAATGAATGTAATTCTTAAAGACATATAAGAAAAGGCATTCTGTGGTTTTTTCCCACATTGGGTTTCCATGTAAAAATATTGTACTGTGTATGTGTATGATTGTTCATTATTCATAGTTTACTTACTTTGAACTTATTGGATGATAATTCTATATTAATCATAAAGATAAATAACAATTTCATACTACGATTAAAAATGATTATATTTATGTATTACTGATTCACCCCCCCTCTCAGTAATCCAACAATCAACACATTTACCACAGGGAGGAGTGTACATATTGAGTGGTAGCAGGTAGTGGATTTGGATGAGACCCCTTGGTTTTCAGTTTTCAGTGGAAGATTATATACTTTGACTCCATGGCCCATTGGACGGGATTTGGTACCACAGGTTAGCTTAGAGGTCCTTTTTATCCTTCCACACAGTTACATGGGTACTCTTGTTACGCATTTCTCAGTTCAAAGAACATCATTGGTACATCTTATAGAGTGCTCAAAGGGAATTCATTTGGTTTTATGGACACAAATATTCTTATGGTTCTCAACATCCCATAGGGGGATCCCATCCCCTTGAGTCACCATTGTTAACCCCTAAATTTTCACCTTGGAAAATATTGAGGGTTAAGAGCGAGCATGCAACACTTTGATTGGCATACTGAGATTTTCCCAAAGTTTAGCACTTATGATGAGTAGGAGGTTGGTTCCCACATGATTAGTACATGGTTGCTTGGTTCAAAGTCAGACATGAATTAGTTTCCATGCATTTTGAGAGAGCTACAAGTGTTGCTAATTTTTAGGAGACACGGTTTGAGTGGGTCTCTTGAAAATTTGAGGCAGTTCTAAGCATACAGTATGAGTCCTTGAAGGATTCTAGGCTCGATGACAGTTTTCTGGGAGACATGCAAAAAATTTAGATTTTTAGCACGTTTTACTCTAGACCTGAGATTCAGATTCTAAGAGTGTGGTATTTATCCTTGAGACATCCATATTCTTTTGGAACTTTTCCGTGATGATGTGGCCCAGATTACTATTTTTAGTAGGTTGAGCAACACGGATCAGATGTTGATTCTAATCGCATATTCGGATCCCTTGCAGAAAGACGAGATCAATGAGTATAAATTCAAGGGAATTCATACGACATTCTATTTTTATCAAGTTGAGAACCAGGGCTCAAATGTTGATTCTAATTCCAGATTCAGATTCCTTGAAGAAAATTGACATTCTATTTTTAGTAGGTTGGTCACCAGAGATTGCATGTCGATTCTAGTTGTGGATTCAGATTCCTTGCGTAAAATCGAATGCAATGAGTATAATATCACGGACATGTGAGGATTTTCTATTTTTAGCAGTAGACACATGATGGTGCTCATCCAGTCATGCTGAGCATTTGTGAAAATTTTGAGTCAGTTTCGACAAGTTTCAAGTTTTGGGGACTAGATGGATATTTTTAGCAGCTGTTATATTTAGCAGATCCAGTCATCATCGATGTAGTTCCAAGTGAAATCCTCATAAGTTGACATGTGCCAACTCTACAAAATGATGTGGCATCCACTTAAGCAGGGCACATATTTCCAAATATCCGAGCATGTGATAATTAATTAATGATGGGAGAAGGGGTCGCATGAGTTTAGTCGTATAGTCTCCCTCATGCTTGAGTTAAATTGAGCTTCACTCATGTGGCAGCTAAATATATCTTTCACCTACCCCTTCACTCTAGTTGACTTGGGTGATTTTCTCACTCTCAGTTAACTCATGACTCACTCCATTCATGCATCCTTAAAATAGTATGGCACACTCATTATCCTCTCTCCATGCGCATTTACTCCTCTCCATGCATTCAAACTCACACTCACAGTCACTTATCTCACTACTCCTCTTCCATGTCCACTCATACTTTGCTTTTGTCCTTTTCACATGCTTACATCATGCACCTAGTTCCTATTATTGTCCTCCTCATGCATCCTCTCTTCTTCCCTTGGATGTGCGCCCTCACTAGCTATATATTGGAGGCTTGCCATTAGTTATTTTATCGATTCTTGTAATAGTATGTCTTTCTCTTCTCTCTTGTTCTGTAGTCTAGTATAGTGGCTCCTCCTTGAGCAATTTTTTCATATTACTAGTTGTAGGCTTGTCAAGTGTGGTTTAATCAACTCTCTTGTAAGAAGACCAGTAAAGAAGTGTGTGTTTGTCATTCAAACCTCTTTTCTTGGCAATATTATGGTAATTTTGAAATCTAATATATCATTTTCTAAACTAGTTATCATGGTTAAATTCGATCATTTTGAATAGTTTTCATATTCTTTCCAGTCTATATTCATTTTTTTAACCGTGCAAGTTCCCTCCAAGTGTATAAGATCAATTTTCTCACTGTTTTGGACCGGTTTCACACACTGTTCAAGATAAAACATCTCATTGATTTTTTAGTTTTAATGCATAAATCAGACCTTAGATCAGCCAACAAGGCATTTCATTGTGATTAGGGACTCCCCCTAGAGGCTAGTGATAACTATCCCAAGTGAAGAGGGGTTTGGTCAGTGACAAATGGGTCCCTACTCCTTTAATTATCCTAGTTTTCATCGTTGTAATAACAGTTTATATCAACTCAATTGGAGGGTGGAAATTTGTGCTAACGGGATGCAACCTTCACGAGGAGAGAAAACTAGTAATGTTGGATCATGGATTTGAAGTCCTCCATCATCAATGCACCAAGGTAAATCCAACATCTCTCTCGTAAGCGCTAACCAATCCAAGAAATTGATCAGTGCTAGTAGGAATTTTTTATTACTCTTCTTAAGAGAGAATCTGTTAGGATATGAATTGGGAAAAATAAAAGCAACTCTAAAAGGATGTACTAAAGAGAATAAACATCCATTGGAGGATATTTTGTAGGCATACAAGGTAGTGTTCCAGTGACCTAAAGGGTTACCAACTAAGAGGGAAATGGAGAACGAGATATACTTGTTTCCAGACTCCCCATTTCCAAACATTGGGATATACAACAAGGCCATCCTAGAAATAGATGAAATGAAGAAACAATTGCAATAGCTATTGGATTAATGAGTAATTCAACCAAGCACCTAACCTTTGAGTAATATCACCCTCAAGAATCAATACCCTTTTCCCAAGATTGATGAATTTCTATGTCATTTGTAGCATGCCAAGTACTTCACCAAGTTGGATCCCAAATTGGTATACCACCATGTATGAGTTAAAGAAGAAGATACATAGAATACCACCTTCAAGGCAAGGCATGGTCTATATGAATTATTGGTAATGAATTTTGGTCTATGTAATGCAATAGTTGCATTTATGTGGCTGATAAATGATGTATTCCATCCCTTTATAGATTTATTTGTAATATTGTACTTAAATTATTTAATGGTTTATATCTCTATGAGAAGAGAATATCTCACATCATGCAGGTGTTAGAGACTGAAAAAGCATAAACCATTGGAAAACTCTAATAAATGTGAATTTTGTAAACAATCATTGGTGTATTTGGGGTATGTGATTAGTGGAGGGGAACTCAAGATAGATCCCACAAAAATGGAGGCCATGCTCTAGTGAAAAACTTCTAAGAATTTCACTAAGGTTAGGAGATTAATTGGGGTAATGAATTACCTATGGAATTTTATAGCATCCTTTTCAGTTGTGGTTGCACCACTACATGCCATAACAACTAGTGGCAAGATTTCTCGGTGGGGAAGAATCAACAATTTTTTTTTGAAGAGCTGAAATGAAATATTGGTTAGGTACCAATTCTTGCATTTCCCAATTTGTAGAAGAATTTTGAAGTGGATATGGATGCAAGTGGATATTCTATGGGAGCAGTGTCAATGCATGAAGGTAAGCTAGTATGTTATCATTCTAAAATGTTCCATAGTGGAGTCCTAAACTACCTTTCATATCACAAGGAACTCTATGATTTGTTTCAAGTTATAAATACATGGAAGCACTATCTAATGGTAAAGGAGACCATCATCCGCACTAAACACCATTCATTGTGGTATTTGCAAGCCTGGAGTAAGTTTCAACAAATCAGACATTACAAGTGGATGAGTTTTTGACAACAATTCCATATAATCATCAAATGTAAAAGGGGAGGACTAATATGTTGGAAAACATGCTTTCAAGTCCACCCTCATACAATATCATAACTTTGGGAGCTCTCATGCACATGTATACTTTCACCCATGATACATACATTTAGACATGCACAAAAGATGCGAACATTAACGTGTTGTTTTAGTAGCTACAAGGTCAAGTTTGTGTAGGAGAATGTGACAGTAAGGTTGATTATCATCTCCTGAATGGATTTCTCTACAAGGTAGACAAGCTTTGTGTTCCTAAAGGTGAATGATTGTATATTATTAGAGAGGCTTACACCTCCAAAGTTGTAGGGATTTTTGGTGTTGGGAAGACAATTGCCAACTTACATAGGTATGTGTATTGGCCTATAATGAAAGATGTATCTTATTTTATTAGAGGGTGCATACTTTACTATACCAATAAACCCCATAATAGAAAGAAAGGTTTATACCATCCCTTACCTATACCTACTAGACCATGGTAGAGCATATCCATAGATTTTGTGGGTGGTTTTCCAAGAACAAGGAAGGAATATAGCTATATATTTGTGGTAGTTGATAGGTTTAGCAAGATGTGCATTCTCATTTCTTGTAAAAATACCATCAAGGAACAAATGCAATGAAAATTTTCATGGAAAAGGTTTGGGTGTAATTTGGGATACCAAGGAGCATAATCTCATATAGAGATACCATATTTCTTAGTGCATTTTGGACTACACTTTGGGATGAAAAATTGATTTATATTCAACATTATTATAATAAAGTAGTCCATACTTCTACCAATAAGTCCCCTTTTGAAAATTTCCTTGGGTAGTTTCCACCTTTTCCCTTAGATGTTGCATATGGACAACAAGAAGGAGTAAGGAAAAACAACATAGGATAAACATTGAAACTTGAAAATTCATTGATAAGATTGAGAATATCCATTTTCAAGTGTAGGAGGCATTGAAAAAAGCATAAGAAAATTACAAGGCTAAACATATCAATAGAGAACTGAAAAAACATTCAATGAGGGAGACTGATAATTTGGTCACATCTAAACAAAGAAAGACTACAATGTCCTAGAAGGAAGATCAAGGCTATGTGGTATGGTCAATTTGAAGTGTTGGAGAAGGTGGGTGATAATACCTACTGACTTAGTCTACCCCCATATATGGACATTTTCTCAATAGTAAATGTGAAAAATTTGAAACTTTATTATTATTCCATGTTGGACCAAGAAACTGATGAGAAAGTATTACCTACCATATAGGAATTATCCCTATAAGCTTAGGCAGAGTTAGTAGAAGATATATTTTTGTAGAATAAGTCTATAACAAATAGATGGAGGTAACATGAACTCTGGAAAGTTGGGTTGAAAGGACAACTTACAGGCAGGCCAAAAATTAATTTAGGGAGAAGGTGGAGGAAAAATTTCCTCACCTCCTTCAGTAAAATATTATTGGGACCAAAAGCCTCTCTAAATGGCTAGGTGTGATCTGAAATGGATCATTATAATCATTTTTATCTATTTTGGTACCATTGGGGTGGAAACCTTTTCATCTATTTTGGTACTGTTTGGGTGGAAAATTTGGAGCTATTTTATTGTAGGGCTCTTTTTAGGGGTAGGTATAGCATTGATGATTTGGGATTCATGAAAAATTCATAGCATGTTTAAGGCCCTAAATGGCCATTTTTAGGGTTGGAATTTTGTGAAAAAATTTGTAAACTCTTGCAAATGTTCTACACATCGAGATCTTTCCAACAATATGAAGATCACCTTAATCATAATTCATATGAGGAAGTTATGTCTCTCGCGAGTTGACCTATCCTATTGACCACCATTATATTGAGTGGATTCCATGTCAACTCACATTACTCACACATGTGTATTTAGTCACATGTGGGCTTTAAACAATATTTTAGAGAGTCCAAAACCACAACCCTAATCGAGGGTTGAGGCATGAAAAAACCCTAACTCTAACCCTAGACAACTATAGGGGCATGTAAAATACTGGGCCACTAGGATAGAAAGAGTTTCCATTCTTATTTTATTCTTTATTGTTTCACAGTTGAGAAGAGAATATAGGAGTGGGATATTGAAGAATACTAGAGGAAGTATCGGAAAAATTTTGAAGCCATTTATTCCATAGTGTCCATGGAAAGTCTATAGTGGGTTTAATTTCTTTGTATTTTCATTTCACAACTTAGAAGAACAGACAAAGGCACATGCTTCACATCCTAGCTAGGTTTTTCCCATATTGGGATTTCGTAGGGTACATATTATGTTAATTGTGTGGATGGTGTGGTATTTTCTTAGCTTCTTTCATTTCAATTTTAGTTTAATTTAGTATTTTGTGTTCTAAGCTAGTAATATCAAATCAGAATCTAAAGAAAAGCATTGCACAATAAGATATTGTGGAATATTTTAAGATTTGTTGTGATGAACTATTTGAGTGGAATATCCATAGTAGTTTATAGATCATATTGGTATCAAAGTAACTTTCTTTGGGATTTTGGGGGGAAGTTATGGGATCTAGGAACTGGCGAAATAAATAAGTATTAAAACACTAACCATGGAATATTAGTACAGTAACCAACAATGGAATGAATTGGAGGAGATATTTTGAAAGCTAGAATCACAAATCATTGGCATCTCTTGCAACATGGCCATATTCATGGAAACTATACAGAACAAGTTTGGACCTTTCAAGGATTTTGGTGGATCTAACTTAAAATATGGATTGGATGAGAAATATAGAGACAACAAAGACCCAAAAATGAGTCAAAAAAGAGCTAGAGAAAGAGAGACCAAGTTCTAGTTCCATCACTTATTCCTAATATTTGTTTAAAGTGGAAGAAAAATGGGACATCAAACCCTACCAAGGTGGTATTGATGTTGAATCAATGGTTTCAATAGTTGGAAGTTTATTTCATTGTTCATAAAATAGGAGAAGACAAAGATATTTAATTTTCTTGACTAAAGTTAGAGGTCCATTCCCAAAACTAGTGGGAAAGTTACACAAATATGCTTAGGCTATAGGGTTAACCCCCAATAATTAAGTGATAGGTGTTTAAAACCATCATTGAGTCCTAGTTCTACCATATTGTGTACAAATAAGACTAATGAATCTATTGGCATTAGTTTCCATAGAAGCAAGGGTAAAGTGCACACGAGTACAATACTATGTTCATAAAAAATGGCCATTGTGTTGGGTAATCCTCAAGTATTTGAGATATCTACACAATCATTTAAGAAAATAAGTGATTCTTTTTAAACCTAGGATAATTGATGAGGCATGTGTGAAAACACAATATCTATAGAATATGGGTAAGAATAAAGGACAACCAAGTGGTTCCAAGTAGAAATATAACAAAGATTATTCCAAGGAGGGAAAGAAGAAGTGGAAAGGAAAGGAAAAGAAGACAATAGAAATAACACATCAATTCAAGGATCCAAAAAAACCCTATAACGATTGTAATATCAATGGTCACACTGGAGATAAGTATTGGAAGCTACATCCAGAGTTGAATTGAAAGAACTGCAAGAAGGATGCCAAGAAGAAGAACATGCTAGCCATGGATTCAAGAAACTAGGTAGAGAGTAGCTTAGATGTAGATGAAAACACTTTCTCCATGACTACAATGTAGAAGGAGGTGAATATAAGTAGCCTCCATCCCAAGGAAGAGAAGGATATGACTAAACACTTCCATATTAAGATCTAGTTCAAAAAACAAAGGTGGATGCTCTATTTGATTCTAGTTCATAAGTCAACCTCATAGCAGAAGAAATGGTTAGCAATCTTGGATTGAAATTTCATGGCCATCCTCACCTATATAAATGTGGATGGGTAAGAAATGATGTAGAGCTTAAGGTCACTGAGTAGTTTAAATTCAAATTTTCTATAAGTGCAAACTATATTGATGAAGAGGAGGTAGATGTAGTACCACTTGATGTATACGGTGAAGTGTTTGGAAGCCCCTACGTGCACATGAGGGATGCAGTATTATGATGAGAGAAAACCAATACCCTATTCATGGATGGGAAGTCCTTCATCATTAATGAAAACAAAGATAAATATAGATTCCAATATGTCTCTTGTAATTTCTAACCAAACCAACAATATTAATCAGTTCTAGTAAGAAGTTTGTATTACTTTTCTTAAGATATAGTCGATTAGGAGATGAATTGATAAAAGTAAAAGAATCTATGGATGGATGTACTAAAGATTACAAAAACCAATAGGAGGATATTTTGTAGGTGTACATTGAATTTTTCCAAGGGACTTAAGGGTTGCCACCAAAAAGGGAACTGAAGCATGAGATACAATTATTTCTTGACACCCCATTTCCAAACATTGGGTTGTACAGAAAGTTTATCCTGTAAGAAGATGAAGTGAAGAAATAGTTGCAACAGATATTGAAGCATGGAGTAATTACATGAAGCACCTCATATTTTGGGTCAACCATCATCATAGTACCTAAAAAATATGGTACTTGGAGAGTATGTATCAACTATAGAGATTTAAATAAGATCACCCTCAATAAACGATACCCTCTACCCAAGATTGATCACTTACTAGATAAGTTGCAACATTCCAAGTACTTCAACAAGTTGGTTCTCAGATCGATATACCATAAACTATGGGTTAAATAAGAAGACACTTAAAATACCACCTTTAAGAAAAGACAAGGTTTATATGAATGGTTGGTAATCCACTTTGATTTATGTAATGCACTAGCTACATTTATGTTGTTGCTTAATGATATATTGCATCTCTTTTTAGATTTAGTTGTAATATTGTACTTATATGATATATTGGTTTTAAGATATACTAGGAAGATCATATCTCACATCTCATGCAAGTGTTAGAGACTCTAAAAAAACAAATGTGAATTTTCTCAGCAACCATTGGTGTATTTAGGGTATGTGATTGATGAAGGGGAGCTTAACATAGATCTCAAAAACATGGATTCCATCCTCAAGTGGCCAACTCCTACTAGTGTTTCTAAGTTTAGGATATTTTTGGGGGCAACACAATACCTAGAAAATTTTAAAGCATCCTTTTCAATTGTGGCTACACCACTCCACGCCATAATAGCTAGTGGGTAAGAGTTTCTAGTGAGGAAAGAATCAACAAAAATATTTTGAAGAGATGAAATGAAATATTAGTCAAGCACTAATTCTTACATTACCTAATTTGTAGAATATTTTTGAAGTGGAGATGAATGCACATGGATATTATATGGGAGTAGTATTGATGTAGGGATGTAAGCCAATATGTTATAATTTTGAAATGTTCCATGGAAAAGTCTTGAGCTACCCTATATATGACGAGTAAATCTATGATCTAGGTCAATATGCTAAAAAATGGAAGCATTGTCTAATGGGAAATGAGACCATTATCAACACTAATAACTAGCTATTATAGTATTTGCATGCCTAAAGTAAGCTTTAGCAAACTAGACACCACAAGCGGATGGAATTTTTTATAAATTTGAACTGATCATAAAACATAAAAATGGAAACACTAATAATTTGTAAAACTTTCTTTCAAAGCCACCCACATTCAATATCACATCCCTGAAAACTCTTATGAACATGGAGCCTTTCACCCATGATGCATACAAATATGCCTATATTTGTGGTAGTCGATAGGTTTAGCAAGATGTGCATTCTCATGCCTTGTAAAAAGAGCACCAAGGAACAGATGCAACAAAGATGTTCGTTGAAAATGGTTGGGTGAAATTTGGGATAACAAGGAGCATCGTCTCATATAGAGATACCATATTTCTTAGTGCATTTTGGACTACACTTTCAGATGAAAATTTGATTTATATTCAACATTCTTATAACAACATAGTCCATACTTCTAACAATAAGTCCCCTTTTGAAAATTTCCTTTGGTATTTTCCACTTTTTCCCTTAGATGTTGTATATGGACAACCAAGAGGAGTAAGGAAAAACACCACAGGATAAGCATTGAAACTTGAAAATTCATTGATAAGATCAAGACAATATGTTTTCAAGTGTAGGAGGCATTGAAAAAGCATAAGAAGATTATAAGGTTGAACATGATCAATAGAGAATTGAAAAAACAATAAAGGAGGGAGACATAGTTTGGTTGCATATAAACAAAGAAAGGCTACAATGTACTGTTGGCAGCCAACCCAATTTTTTCGATTACTCTCGAAAGCTGCCTACACCCCTTGCGGTATCATGACAAATCATTGTCGCATTGTGTTAAT
>JASDQU010313606.1:0-13481 GCA_032191745.1 Picea mariana | reverse complement strand
AGATTCGATACATATTCCTCACCAAGCCTACATTCGCCAAATATACAGAAATGGACGAAGTGTATCGAAGACTGCTCAAGGTCAACGTGCCCAGTCATATCAGATGGGAGGAACTCTGCAATCTGCTCGATTAGCAGATGAGCTGTCCAGGTCTAGTCACCTGTTCAGTCAGAAGAGGTTGTGCAGGAACCTCGCCAACGGCCTACCCCAGAAATCAGCAAGCAGTTACACCAATTCATCAAGCAGTTTCGAGGTTTATGAGATTTGTTAAATTAGTTAGGCTAAAAATAGAAGTAGAACGTCCTGATCATTTATGACAGGAACGTTTGTAATTTGAGTTATAAATACTTAGCTTTTCCAAGTATTGAGGGTTGTTGAGCTTCACACCCTGACGCTATCAGACTGTAACATTTTTGAAGAGATCTTCCATTAATAAAGAGGAGGCACTTTTACAGGATTCTTGCGTGTATTCACTGGTGATGTTATTCTCTAATGCTGAATGTTATTCTTGCTTTGTGATCATATTGTTTTCTAAAACTAATCTTTAAGAGTAGCGAATGTTGCAGGATTTATCTTGGATACCATGTTTCTGACTCGAAAGATTTTATTGTTTGTCTTCTGGTGTTTTCAATTAAGGAATTCTTAACTGCTTCTTAGTTGAAATTATCTTTCTCATCTTTTCTTCTGCCCATCATTTAAGCTACTAAAAGATCCAGTGAGTATATTATCTCGCCCTGTAGAAATATTCTTTTGCGTTTCTGGTTGTATCTCATTTTTATTAAACACAGACCCCATAGCCCAATGGATGTGTAGACTGTCTCAACCAAATCAAAAACACTTTGACAACAAACAGACCTATTTATTTACCTAGCCTAATATCTAAAATTGGAAAAATAGCTAAATCATATAGAGAGATCCCTCTCTGAAGTTGGAAGGGCTAGATCCCAACTTCAAAAGTGGTTGGATAAAGTTACCTTTGTTAATTTCTTCTTTCATCAACCTCTAGGAAATTTACAGAGTACTAACATAGTGGCGACTCCACTGGGGAACTGAACGAAAAAGTTGAAATCTACATCCTTTTTCCCTAAAAGAAAAGTTTGTATCTGAAATATTGCTCCTTAAATATTGCAAATCCGAGAAGAAAGTAATTGTTAGAGGTTGATTAAACTTTGTACGTATTATTTTCGGACTCACAAAACTAAAAAATATATATATAAAAAACCAAAAAGAATGCTGGCTCCCAAGAAAGTTCATACTCGATCTCATCCAGATCCAAAACCTGTGAAAGTTACAGACAATCCAGAGCAGTTGTTTAGGAAAAAGACCATTGCTGAAGGTTCAGTAAGTCATATTCCCATTCATAAGTCTCCTTCTTTTTCAGGAAAACTTGTCTCTTCTCAAAACCCCGATATTGATACTTGTTCCGGTCAAAGCCTATTTAGGTCCAAGTCAGGTAGTTTTTTCACTGAAATCATTTTTGACCCAGCCATCTTGCAACCCCGAACCCCTGAAGTTCTATCTCCCACTATTAATCAACAAACCACTCCCTCGGTGACAGCCAGTCCTTCCTCATCCTCGCCTTCAGTCGCTACCTCGCCAAACATCCAGGTTGTCGTTCCACCTCCTCCACTCATCATGGCAGCCAGATATGCTCCCTTGGTGTTGGCCACACCTCTCCATGCTATGCCTCAAGACTACCAAACTAGGCTCCCACAGTTCGATGCAATAGGACCCTTGAAAGCCCAATAACATGTTGACAAAATGAATGATTATTTTGACCTGCAAGAAGTTGATGAGGCTGACGTTCAAATGCGATTGTTTGCCCAAAGTTTGACAGGTGACATCAAGAAATGGTACAAAGCTTTACATTCCACCTCAATCCCTGACCTTGTCACTTTTCAAAGGATTTTTCTCGACAGATGGGAGGTAAAGAAAAACCCTCTCCAAATATTGTCAGAATACGAGAATATAAGAAGAAATCAAGGTGAAACGATACAAGATTACTACACCCGTTTCAACAACCTGTACAATGCAATCCCAACTGAAATCAAACCTCCACAAGGTCTGGCATTGATTAAATTCCCTGCTGGATTTGATGCTGATATGTCATACCAACTAAGAGAAAGAAATTCTACCACCCTGGAGGACATGCAGAAAAGTGCTATTAGTGTGGAGGCCAATTTGTTGGCAAAAAGAGCACGACAGAGGTCAGAGAGGAGGGTTACGATTAAAGAAGAACCTTCCATGTCAAACTCTGATTCCAAATTGGATTCTTTGGCCAGAGCAGTGGAAAGAATGATGGATAGGCTCACTGTATCAGAAAGAAATCCTCCGAGAGATGACCCACCATCTCCTCAAGTCCGAAATCCTAACTTCAGGAGAAACCCTCCTCAAATCAGACAGAGAGATCCTAGGCATCAAAGAGAACAGAGAGGTCCAGATCAGCAGATCAGACCTCCCTTACAAGAAAATTATGCTGATGAAGGGGGGGAGGTGATTGAGGAGTCAGAAGATACTCACATAAATCTCATGGGCATTCACGACAACGAAGAGATTTTCCTTACCCAAGAAGAGCAAGAACTTTTTCTTCTCAACCAAACAAAAGTAAGTGAAGAAGCTGAAGATGCAAAACAGCAGGCATTCGAAAATGCCATTTTGGAGGTACACCGACAGTACAATCTGCGGAGTAAGAAGACAGAAGGGAGTTCCCCAAAAAAGACGATTGAAACAAAGAAGGTAGTCGAAACCAAAAAGACCTCTGAGCCATCCATTGAGAAGATTCCTGAGAAGAGTAAGGCCGATGCTCCCATGAAGAAAAACATTACCATTCTGAAAAGGCCCTCACTGCCCGAGGTTTCACCTATTAATCCACCAATTACTTCTGAGCAAAAGAATATGGTGGACAAACCAGAATTGATGAGCCAAGGCAGAGCCCCTACACCTTTCAACCTTGAAGGGGAATTGGCCAAGGTAAAAATTTCCATCCCCCTTACAGAGTTGATGAACAGAGATGGTTATCGTTCACAGGTGATTAAAGCACTGGCCATTGAACCTGACATAGGCACGAAAGCTTTAACCATTGGATCTGTAAATCATTCAGACATTGTGAACCTGACCGATGATCAACCAAAGCTTCTTTTCAGACCTGAAGTATATGGTCGAGATGATACTGGTGAGGTCGGTCCTTTTTACATCAGTTTGAACATACACGACCTAATATTGCATAATGCTATGTTGGATTCGGGTGCTTCCCACAATCTAATGCCCAAGGCAGTAATGGAGAAACTGGGACTGGAGGTCACCAGGCCTTATAAATATTTACACTCATTCGACTCCAATAAAGTCAGATGTATTGGTTTGATCAAGGACCTATGCATCACCTTGGTTCAGATCCATGCGAAGAGCATGGTAATGGATGTGGTGGTTGCAGACATCCCGCCAAAGTATGGAATGTTGCTATCCTAGTCTTGGGGGGCTAAGTTGAAAGGAACCCTGCAGCTTGACATGTCTTATGCCACTATCCTAGTTTTCGGACAACAAATAAGGCTATACACAGAAACACTGATGAAGTACATGGTCAGTAGCCAAGAAAAACTGCACAACTATCCCCTTTACTCTGCACATTCTGATCTGGATTCTTTTATCTTGTACAATGATGGTGACACGGGAGAACAAGACACTCAGCTGATGGAAGACACATCTAGTCAATATGAAGGCCAAGAAATCATTGAAGTAGAAAGGATGAAGAACGTGATAAATGAAGAGTTACCCGCAGATTTCTGGAGCATGGACTTTGATGGAGCTGTGAGCAATGAAGGAGATGGGGCAGGAGTCTGGCTGCATAATCACAGAAACAGGTACTCAGAAAACCACTCTTACAAATTAAATTTCCAATGCACTAACAATATTGCTGAGTATGAAGCCTTGATGCTCGGCTTGAAGCTTTTGAAAAAAGTTGGTGCCAAACAGATAATAGTAAGAGGTGAATCTGAATTGATAATCAATCAAATCAAAGGTGAGTACGCTGCGAAACACCCACGTCTTAGAGCTTATAGGAATGTCTTTCTTGATGCCTTGAGATGTTTTACTGAAGTTGACTTGCAAGTAATGCCAAGGGGACAGAATATTATGGCAGACGGATTGGCTACGTCAGAAGCCACTTGTAAGATTCCTTTCCGCTCGACTCGCCCATACACTGTCGAGGTGAAATGCAGACCAACCGTTCCCGACAATATCAGGTATTGGCAAGTCTTTGGCAATGATGATCAGATTGAGGACTTTCTTCAATGTAAAAATGACTTTGAATGTACAAATATAGATTTAGAGAACGAAGAGGAAAATGTAAATAGTTCTGATTTTGAAATTGATAGTGTAAATACTGTAGATTCAGGCGAATTAGGCGATGATGAAATGGACGCTGATGTTTTACAGTTGAAAAGCAATGTTTTGCCTAGAGGTCTAGTTCCTTTAGAGGACTTGTTTGACTTTAACGGCGTAGCCAAAAAACCAAAAATTGAAGCCCATGGACAAGAGGTAGAAGACTGTAATATAGGGACTGAAGAGAAACCTAAAATGGTCAAACTGTCTAAATCATTACCCCCAGAGCAAAAACTCAAGTACATTGAGCTGTTCAAAGAATATTCAGATGTCTTTGCCTGGGGTTATGAGGACTTGAAGGCTTGTGATACCAGCATCATACAACACAGGATTCCAATAAAATAAGACCAAAAACCGTTTAGGAAAAAACTTAGGAGGATAAATCCCAAGTTGCTCCCTCTGATAGAAAAGGAAATCAAGAAAATGTACGATGCCAAGATCATAGTTCCGTTGCGTTTTTCCAATTGGGTCTCTAATTTAGTCCCTACACGTAAGAAATCTGGAGAAATCAGACTTTTTATAGATTTTCGAAATCTAAATAAGGTTTCCTTGAAGGGAAATTACCCCTTGCCGAAAATGGACCACATCCTTCAAAGGGTGGTCGGTTCCAGTAGAATTTCTCTGTTGGATGGTTTCTTGGGTTACAATCAGGTTTTAGTTCACCCAGACGACCAAGACAAAATCACTTTCACCACCCCATGAGGCACTTTCATGTATGTGAAAATGCCTTTTGGTCTGATGAACGCAGGAGCCACATTCCAGAGGGCGATGGATATCACCTTCGTGGAGGAATCCGATGAGTTTATTGTCGTCTATTTGGATGATGTAACTATGTTTTCCCAATCTGATGACGAACACCTAAGACACCTTAGATGAGTTTTCGAGAAATGTAGAAGGTTTGGGATTTCTTTAAATCCTAAGAAGAGCCTTTTCGGGTTAGAAGAAGGCAAACTGCTAGGACACATCATTTCCAAAGACGGAATCAAAATAGACCCCAGCAGAATCGAGGCTATACAAAATTTAGAACATCCAAGAAACCTCAAAGAACTACAGTCTTTTATCGGGAAAATAAATTTTCTATGAAGATTCATTCCCAATCTGGCAGAACTCCTCCGAAATATCACAAACATGCTTAAAAAGGATGTAAAAATTAAATGGGACTCTGAGTCCAGACAGTCTTTCGAACAAGTCAAACGAGCACTCACAGAAGCCCCTGTCCTGACAAGTCCTGATTTCACTAAGGATTTCTATCTCTTTTCTTTCACTTCCGAACATACTATAGCAGCAGTGTTACTGCAAAAGAACAACAAAGGGTATGAACAACCCATAGCTTTCTTTAGCAAAGTGTTAAGGGATGCTGCTCTGAATTACAAGATAATGGAGAAACAAGCTTTTGCTTTGGTAAAGGCCCTAAAAGAATTTAGAGTCTACATTCTTCATTCCCACACCATAGCATATGTTCCAAATGTGGTAGTAAAGGACATCTTGACACAGGACAATCCGGATGGAAGAAGGGGAAAATGGATTGTTGTCATTTTAGAATATGATATAGATATTAAGCCCACGAAACTAATCAAAGGTCAAGGCCTTGCTAAATTAATGGTTGAATCTAACTTCCATGCACTTGACATTAATTTTCTATATGTGGCAGATGAATAGGGTGAGATGGCGACTCCAAACGTGAGAGAGGTATTTCTAAACTCTCCGTGGTACGCGGACCTTATATTCGTTTTGAAAAATCTACAAGCTCTCCCTGGTTTGACTAAGACCAAAGCTAGATTTTTAAAGTTGAAAGCCTTAAAATTCTGTATTCTAGAAGGAAATTTGTATTGGAAAGATCCTGCAGGCATTTTGTTAAATTGTTTACTGAAAGATGAAGCTGATAAAGTGTTACAAGAGTTTCATGCAGGAGAATGTGGTGGCCATCTGAACTGGAAAGTCACAGCCAACAAAATACTCAGAGCTGGATTCTATTGGCCCACCTTTTTTGCAGATGTGCATCAAAAGGTAACTGCATGTCATCAATGTCAGTTGTTTGAAGGAAAAAGAAAACTTCTCCCTCTACCTCTGAAGCCGATCTCAGTTGAGGCGCCTTTCCAGCAATGGGGACTCAACTTCATTGGAGAAATGCACCCCCCATCTTCAGGCCAGCACCGGTGGATTCTCACTGCCACCGATTATTTCACCAAGTGGATTGAAGAAGTACCAAGCAGGCAAGCCACTGACTCTGTTATTTTCAAATTCCTTGAAAGTAATATTTTGTCTCGCTTTGGATGCCCTAGAAAGATTATAACTGATAATGCAGTTGCCTTTCGGTCAAAGAAACTCATAGATTTTTGCAACCAGTACCACATTGGTTTGGGGCATTCCACAACCTACTACCATCAGGGGAATGGGTTAGCAGAATCTTCAAACAAAACCTTGGTAAATATCATCAAGAAAACATTGTAGGAAAATAAGAAATCATGGCACAAGAAGTTGGTGTTCGCTTTGTGGGCTGACAGACTGACCACCAAAAGGTCGATTGGTATGTCACCCTACCAGCTGGTCTATGGTACAGAGGCAGTTTTCCCCACTTCTTTAGGAGTCCCGGTCATGAAGTTGCATCAAGAGGTACAAGCTGAGCCAAATGACTCACAGAGAAGGATCAACCAGATGATCCATTTGCAGCAATCTATGGAGGACGTTTTCAACAAAACACAGGTCATCCAAGAAAACATCAAGAAGATCTTTGACAAAAGAACCGAGGATGATTTTGAGCTGGGAGATTTAGTGCTGAGATGGGATGCCAGAAATGAAGACAAGGGAAAGCATGGAAAATTTGACAATCTGTGGACAGGGCCATACATGATCCAAGATTTCAGGGGAAACAATGCTTTCTTGCTAAACAACGCTGATGGGACAGATCTGCCTGGAGCTCCTGTGAATGACAGAATGCTGAAACATTATGTGCCACCTCACTAGAAGATTCGAGTTCCCACTCTCCATTGTACATACCATTTTAAGTTTCATTTTTCACTTGCATTTTCTGAGTGAAGAACATTAGTCAGTTGGTTGAAGCCCGAAGAGAAGGCCCTAAGCTGCTGATTATTGTTTTTCCATTTTTGAGAATAAAACCAATGAAGGCTACTAGGCAGAAATTTTCAGAATGATAGGAACCAGGATTCTTGGCACTTCACAGGGCAAGTACCATCCCCAGGTGGAGCCGCTGTTATCACCCTATAAGTATAGGAATCAATTGGTGACTGGGATATTATCTGTCTCTAGTGTTTTTGTTGACAAATGATTTTTCATTCTGTAAATAATTTGAAAAAGAAAAGAAAAGAAAAAAGAAAAAGAAAGAAAGAAAAAGAGGGCATAAAAGAATTGAAATAAAATCCCCATGCAATAATGGTAACTTGGTCCATACCTTTCAAGCATGGCCAAGTTATTTTTTAATTTGATGTTGATAGGGTAGTGAATGATTTGGATAAACAGTTTAATCTTAGCCAAAGTGTCTAGGTTAGATTAGTGAATAAATCTGGCCAAACTGTCTAATCCTGGTAAGATAGCCCTAGG
Source organism: Picea mariana (assembly GCA_032191745.1). Lineage (NCBI taxonomy): Eukaryota > Viridiplantae > Streptophyta > Pinopsida > Pinales > Pinaceae > Picea > Picea mariana. The sequence goes on along the minus strand of JASDQU010313606.1, from coordinate 5,546 downwards.
GTAGAGTAATTTCTTAACCCAACAGTTTAATCTGGGTTAACTGTCATAGGAAGATAGGTTAGCATGTAGGTTAGTTGCTTTATTGTTCCATTCCAATAAAACCAACTTGATGTAAAATGTTGCACCATGTCTCAAACGCCTAAAGGATAGTTTGGTCGAAGCCCCATGGTGGTGTCCATTTGAAAGTTTGGGAAAAAACCCATAAAAACACACTTATCCTAAGTTTTTTCCCAGCGCATGTGTTCTCTGCTCCCCATTTTATGCTCCCTACACATTTCGACGGTCCTAATCGTGGCGCTCAGATCTACGGTGCACAGAGAATTCCGGACCCCCCCCCCCCGACCGTTCTGCTTTTAACCCGGGGGGGGTCTAGAATCGGTAATAAGATTTGCGCACATCTGGACGGCCAAGGGATGAGCGCTTAAATAAACGACCCAGATTGGATTCCAGACCCCCCCGTCTGTTCTACCTTTAACGGAGGGAGGGGGGTCTGGAATGAGTGATAAAGAGTGCGCTTGGATCTACGGCTCAGAAATAGGCGAGCAGATCAATGGCCCACAATGGATTTCGGACCCCCCCGGATGATCTGTTTTTAACCGAGAGGGGGGGTCCAGAATGGTTATCTTCCTCTGGCGGGCCCCTTTTCATATGTGGCATGAATCTATTGGTCCCGAAGTCCCGTCACCATCGGCTATCTGACAGACCCTGTCACTTATGGACTTCATCTTCCACTTGCTCCACTTGTTCCCGAGTTATGTCCCATCCCATAACTGTTGTCAGTCCCCTACCCCCCTTTCACTCATGACCATCCCCTTATTGTGACTTTTAACTCCAATCCCTGGCCACCACATCACCCTTTCGTACTTTTCAACCACCGTCACCTGCCACCTCACCCCCAAGTGGCCCGTTGTCCATTATTTACTGAATAACACACCCGTTATCCAGCTGATCTATCTCCCGCGCCCGACCGACCCCATTTTTAAATAAAACTACTGTTTTTCTCTACTTTCACTGTTCACTCGTTGCACCAGAAAAACTCATAGCTTACCCCTCCATTACATTCCATCGCCCTCATTCACAGTCAGTTGACCCCACTAACGTCGTGTTTATTGCAGGTATTTTTGCAGAGATGGCGCCAAAGCCAAGACAAGCAGAAGGAGAGGAGAATCCTTTTCTCCCGCCTCCTGTCGACCTGGACAAGATCCCGCTGGTCGACAAAGACAGATTGATCGTAGATACCAAATGCGATTTCGATTTCTCAGACCTCCAGTCATGGCTCAGGGATGTTTTCCTAGACCAGAGCGATGAAATTGGACTCTAGGAGTCCAATTTGCCCCTGTACCTTTTTCCCCAGATCCACCATTTTCCCAAGTTTACACTTAAATGCCAAGCTCACTATATTCCTGAACAAAGAGTCGTCATCTCCTCATCCGGAGACACCCTATTCCTCATCACACCCGAAGACATAGACCAGATGATGAAAATTCCCTGTGTCGAGTCTGCGTCTCCTTTCAACCTAGAAATCCTTACAGAGTTGTATCAGAAGATGACTTTTCCCCAGAGAGCTCAAATATTTGAGCTTTTCCTTCCCACCTCTGCTCAATTCCCTTCCACAAATCCCCCTTACCCGTCGTTCATGTTCTCCACTAAGGGAAACCAGGTCATTTCTTCCCTTTGTGCTTTGCTAGGTTACTATTCCGACCAATGGGTAGATGAGCCCATCCTGGGTTTTCTATCCATTTTCTCCACTAATGAAAAACCCACCACCCAGTTCAATTTCAGCACCTTCTTGGCCTACAATATGCACGAACAGTTCGTGAATTTTGGCACGGAAGGAATGTTCAGATATTCGTCTATACTGGCCTACATGTTTGTTTTCTATCAAGCAGATAAATTCAGTTTTTCTATGCAGAAAATGGACGCAGATGGAAGGCCTCAGCCAGTCACAACATGGACCTCTTTGCTGAAGCATAACTCCACAGAGTATAGCTTAAAGGCATTCATCGATTTGTTCTACCACCCTGTGGTAAGCATGTTGAACGGCAGGCCCAAGCCTCAAATAAACGACAAAGTCCAGAGAATTCTGCATCTCTCGGACAGCACGAAGACCGGGGATTGGTACCTGTATCAAAACCATTCCGAGATCAGAGTATATGGTTTCAAGTTGGCACCCTAAAAGCTACCCAAATATGTGCCGATAATAATCTTTGCTTTAGATTATATAAGACAGATCATGAATTCAGATGACATCCGTTTTGTATCCTTGAAGAAAAAGCAGCAACTTAGAATCAAGGGGCAGATTGGCTCCTTCATCTGTAATAGTTGTGGCGCAGGAGAAGAAGCAAACCGGATGCTGAAAGATATGAATTTTTTCCTAAGCTTCCTATGGCATTATGATCCTTGTGGGATCATCTCAGAAATGCGGGTGAAGAACAAAAACATCCCATACGTTCATGAGTCCAAGCCTGAGATTGAAAAATTCGCCAATCAGACAGTATGGATGCCTGACACCTTGGTTGAAGTAGAGCAGCAGGTTCCCCCGACCACTGTGCCACCAAAAACCATGCCACAGGTCCCTAAGGAAAAGAGGCCTCGACAGGATCTATCTCCGCCTATCACGGAGGTATCATCATAAGAGTTCCAGTTGCACACTAAGAGGCCCAAGACATTTCCAGTTCTTGGTCTGACTGGAGAACAGGAAGCCCCGCCTACCACTGTGACTAAGACTGTCATTCCACCTTTCGATTCGAGCCTTCATAAGGAAATCACCACAACAGTACCAAAAAATTCCACAGACTCCCCACTGGACACTCAACCAGGCAAGACTGGACCTAAGCTGAGCATTTTCGAGAAGTACGAGTTGATCAAGAAAATAAATCAGACCCTTACCAGCAGTACTTATGCTCAGTTTTGGAAGTAGTCGTCCACTATGCAGCATAGGATGATGTCTGCATTTGACACAGAAAGGGGCAGGATGCACATGGCCTTCCTCCAAGCGCAGGTACCAGACCCCAAGGTGATCACAGACTACAAGAGGGCCACCTTCGAATTTCAGACGAAGGACGTGCACCCAACAGATCAGATGGATCTGCACAAGAAGACGGGGGAGATGGTATTCCATACATTGGCACATGCTTCTGCTTCTGCAGCAAAATTACAGGTATCATTGAACAATGCTCAGACACAGCTCAAGCTGGAGAAAATATCATCCTTTGTGAAGGACAACAGAATCAAGACTTTGGAGGAGCTAGTCCTCAAGATCGTCTATGATCCTTTGAATGTCAAAGATGCAGAGGAGATGATAAAGAAGAATAATGCAGACATCGCCTCCTTGAGAAAACAATTGAAACTCCCGCCCACAGAGGACTCACAGGCGAAGGAGATAGCAGAAAAAGAAGGTGAGAAGGATGAAATGCTTAAGCTGCTCATGGAGTAGAATGCACAGCTCAAAGAAATGGAAGCTGAGATGGTGCAATTGTTAAAAGAGAAAGAGCAGTTGAAGCCAATGGAAGTCATTCCATTAAGTGCCATTCCGATTTCAGGAGCAAGCACAGTAGCAGTGACAGCAATCCCATCTGCAACTCCAGTGACATCACAAGAGGGAACAACCGACCTCGCCAAATCCATGGAGAAAATGAACCTACAGGAGACAGAGATCATTAGGTTTAAAAAGGAAGTTGAGAACCTCCAGGAACTCAAAACTTCCTTCTAGACTAGTCTCTCCAAGGAAAAGCAGCTAACAGAACAACTCAAGCAGAGTTACAGCAGCTCCAAAAGCAAACAGTGGTAGGGAAGACTTTGGTTGAGGTCAAGGAGAATGTATGGACAGACATCATAAAGTCCATAAATGAGATATGGCCTATGATCCAAATCATGTTTGAGCAGAATGAGTTGGTCCAGAGGAGCAAAAAGGCCATTGAAAAGATCAGAGTAGAATTGGGAGACATGCCAACACAGGCGAATGAGATCATCAAGTTCCTCAATTCTAAGACCAGAGAAGAGCTGGAAGAGCTGACGATTGAAGATAGAATAGAGACCATCCTTGAGGTCAAAAGAGTTTTGACCAAAAGAGGTCTAATGCTTCAGCTGGAAGAAAATGTTCAGGTCATGGAACAAGGAGTACAAAGGTTCTTCAATAAGATTGAAGCTCTCCAAAAGAAGGGTCTACCTGGTCTGAAGGTTATTAATGATAAACTGATGACACTCCCAGATTACAAGAAGAGATTGGCTGAATTGTCTAAGGACAGTTCAAAGTTTTCTGGCATACAAGGGAGCATCACTAGCAAAGCATTCTTGGATGCCCTTCAGTTGGACATTAGTATCCAGCACAAGATTCGATACATATTCCTCACCAAGCCTACATTCGCCAAATATACAGAAATGGACGAAGTGTATCGAAGACTGCTCAAGGTCAACGTGCCCAGTCATATCAGATGGGAGGAACTCTGCAATCTGCTCGATTAGCAGATGAGCTGTCCAGGTCTAGTCACCTGTTCAGTCAGAAGAGGTTGTGCAGGAACCTCGCCAACGGCCTACCCCAGAAATCAGCAAGCAGTTACACCAATTCATCAAGCAGTTTCGAGGTTTATGAGATTTGTTAAATTAGTTAGGCTAAAAATAGAAGTAGAACGTCCTGATCATTTATGACAGGAACGTTTGTAATTTGAGTTATAAATACTTAGCTTTTCCAAGTATTGAGGGTTGTTGAGCTTCACACCCTGACGCTATCAGACTGTAACATTTTTGAAGAGATCTTCCATTAATAAAGAGGAGGCACTTTTACAGGATTCTTGCGTGTATTCACTGGTGATGTTATTCTCTAATGCTGAATGTTATTCTTGCTTTGTGATCATATTGTTTTCTAAAACTAATCTTTAAGAGTAGCGAATGTTGCAGGATTTATCTTGGATACCATGTTTCTGACTCGAAAGATTTTATTGTTTGTCTTCTGGTGTTTTCAATTAAGGAATTCTTAACTGCTTCTTAGTTGAAATTATCTTTCTCATCTTTTCTTCTGCCCATCATTTAAGCTACTAAAAGATCCAGTGAGTATATTATCTCGCCCTGTAGAAATATTCTTTTGCGTTTCTGGTTGTATCTCATTTTTATTAAACACAGACCCCATAGCCCAATGGATGTGTAGACTGTCTCAACCAAATCAAAAACACTTTGACAACAAACAGACCTATTTATTTACCTAGCCTAATATCTAAAATTGGAAAAATAGCTAAATCATATAGAGAGATCCCTCTCTGAAGTTGGAAGGGCTAGATCCCAACTTCAAAAGTGGTTGGATAAAGTTACCTTTGTTAATTTCTTCTTTCATCAACCTCTAGGAAATTTACAGAGTACTAACATAGTGGCGACTCCACTGGGGAACTGAACGAAAAAGTTGAAATCTACATCCTTTTTCCCTAAAAGAAAAGTTTGTATCTGAAATATTGCTCCTTAAATATTGCAAATCCGAGAAGAAAGTAATTGTTAGAGGTTGATTAAACTTTGTACGTATTATTTTCGGACTCACAAAACTAAAAAATATATATATA
>JASDQU010313601.1:2689-13536 GCA_032191745.1 Picea mariana | reverse complement strand
GAAATAATGTGTTTTGGTCAAAAAGTTGTTGATTTTTTATCCACTATTTTAAAGGATTGAGTTTTTTGTTCTTTAGATGTTGTAAGGTTATTATCTAGAGGTCTTGTTACAAGATGGAATTCTAAGTTTCACTTAATCTCTTCTTTAGTGTTGTCTTCAAGTTTAGTTGTGGAGCTAAAAGCAAGGGAATTGGGAATGGACTTGAGACTAATCGATTTATATGGGCCTTGTGGAGATAGAAAGATATTTTGGGATTCATTAGCCAACTCTGGGAAGTTGGAAAGGGATAATGTGATCTTAGGGGGAGATTTGAATTTAACCTTAAACTCTAGAGAGATACAGGGGGAGACTTCTAGAAGGGATCAACTCATAGATATTAAAGTTAGCAGAGGATATTAAAGTACTAGAGATATATTAGAAACATTCATTGTTGTCAACTTCCATAAATTAGAAACATATAGCCTCGGTGAATCAATCCTTTGTTATTTATAGACCATCCAAAAAAGCCCTACCTCAATTTCCTTCAATGATCTATTTCCCATGCATTAGAGGTATGCTAATTATTTGATCATCGCAAGTATAGGGTTTTTAATGATGATTCTAATAATTTCATAGTCTCAATAACAACGCAATTTTGATAAACATAAAATGAATGGTTTTGAGACATGTAGTCACAAGCGTTTTGATGCATAAAAATGTTTGGCAATAACTACCATCTTCTTTTGTGATGCAAATGCATTACATGTCATGTTTCTTTGACTTTGTCTAACTACCATTAAGTATGCATGTCTCTTACAGATAATAAACCGACAAGAAATACAAAATCAAATGTAGATAAATACATTACATAACAACATCTCCACCATACTAAACTCACAACATCTCCACCATACTAAACTCTACTAGAACTTGCTTTGAAACCATCTATAATAAACTTGTAATTAAAATAATGGTGAGAAAAAAGAAATTGAAAATATAATTGAAGCAATAAAATGTCCAGTTTGCACGGAAAAGATACGGGGTTCGTTACCGAACAGCTCAGTTAGACTGAAAGTTTGAAGGTCGCGTGTTCTATTCACGCTCTATTGCATGATCACGTCTATATATAGATCCTAGACACTAGATAGAATCATATTTATCACAGTTATTAACTTTAATATAAATGGATCCGTGGCGCAATGGTAGCGCGTCTGACTCCAGATCAGAAGGTTGCGTGTTCGATTCACGTCGGGTTCAAGTTTTATATTTCCTGACACCGGACCTGAAGGTTGCGTGTTCGCTTCACGTCGGTTCAAGCCCTCTCTTCTCTTTCGACTTCTTTGAAGAATCTCTTCTCTTTCGATTTCTTTGAAGAATCTCTGCGAATTTGATTTTGATGCCTGAGCATACATAATATTACCCCGTCGTGTATCTTGGTTAAGGTTTCGGCGTGAAGCATGCATAGATTAACCTTTTGCCACTGCTCAGCTTTAATATTTGATGATACAGGGATGTTAGATCACCAGTCATCCTTTTAAGACCAAAATTCCGTCAATCAGGCTTCTGACTGTGAATTCTTCAACATCGCGATTAATTAGGGTTTCGGCGTGAAGCATGCACAGATTAACCTCTTGCCACTACTCAGCTTTAATATTTGATGATACAGGGATGTTAGATCACAAGTCATTCTTTTAAGACCAAAAATCCATCAAGCAGGCTTCAGACTGAATTCTTCCACATGGCGATTACAAGATTTAGTGAATAACAGAAATTAAAATGTCTGAGCCCGGACTTGAACCGGGGACCTTTAGCTTGAGACTCGATTCTTCAACATTGCGAAAAGATTTAGTGAATAACAGAAATTAAAATGTCTGAGCATTGCGAAAAGATTTAGTGAATAACAGATATTAAAATGTCTGAGCCCGGACTTGAACCGGGGACCTTTAGCTTCAGACATGGGGTTTAAAAGATTTAGTTAATAACAGAAATTAAAATGTCTGAGCTCGGACTTGAACCGGGGACCTTTAGTGTGTGAGACTAACGTGATAACCGACTACACCACCCAGACAATTAATTATTATCTTATATTTTTATAATCCATTTTAACTAGTTATTGTTCCTGAAAATATGTGATAAACATCATGGCATTTGGATTTGAATTTAAATTATTACATTTAAAAGTATTAAATTTTATTTGATTTTTGGGTGGTGTGGACGGCTATCACGTTAGTCCCCTGTTCAAGTCCGGGCCCAGACATTTTAATTTGTGTCATTTGCAAAGTTATCAAGTCCAGGTTCAGACATTAAATTAACCTCAACTGTCTGGGTGGTGTAGTCGGTTATCACGTTAGTCTCACACACTAAAGGTCCCCGGTTCAAGTCCGGGCTCAGACATTTTGATTTCTGTTATTCACTAAATCTTTTAATCGTCATGCTGAAGAATTTACGGTCTGAAGCCTGATTGATGGATTTTTGGTCTTTAATTTCTGTTAATAACATCTTTTAATCGCCATGTTGAAGAATTCTCGCAGCGGTTCTTCGAACAAATCGAAACAGAAGAGAGTGTTTGAAGATTTTTCTTTAATTTCTGTTAATAACATCTTTTAATCGCCATGTTGAAGAATTCTCGCAGCGGTTCTTCGAACAAATCGAAACAGAAGAGAGTGTTTGAAGATTTTTCTTTAATTTCTGTTAATAACATCTTTTAATCGCCATGTTGAAGAATTCTCGCAGCGGTTCTTCGAACAAATCGAAACAGCAGAGAGTGTTTGAAGATTTTTCTTTAATTTCTGTTAATAACATCTTTTAATCGCCATGTTGAAGAATTCTCGCAGCGGTTCTTCGAACAAATCGAAACAGAAGAGAGTGTTTGAAGATTTTTCTTTAATTTCTGTTAATAACATCTTTTAATCGCCATGTTGAAGAATTCTCGCAGCGGTTCTTCGAACAAATCGAAACAGAAGAGAGTGTTTGAAGATTTTTCTTTAATTTCTGTTAATAACATCTTTTAATCGCCATGTTGAAGAATTCTCGCAGCGGTTCTTCGAACAAATCGAAACAGAAGAGAGTGTTTGAAGATTTTTCTTTAATTTCTGTTAATAACATCTTTTAGTCTCCATGTTGAAGAATTCTCGCAGCGGTTCTTCGAACAAATCGAAACAGAAGAGAGTGTTGGAAGATTTTTACCTTAGAAGGTCGTAGTTTAAACGTTTTAAGAAATGATTTTTTTCTTCGATATTTTTTGGGGTTATTTATTTTGACGAAAAATTGTTAGATCTGTAGATTTGAATGATTATTTTCGATGAAAAAAACCATTTCATAGAACAATTATTTTTATTTCTGTTATTCACTAAATTTTTGAATCGCCATGCTGAAGAATTTACAGTCTGAAGCCTGATTGATGGATTTTTGGTCTTTAATTTCTGTTAATAACATCTTTTAATTGCCATGTTGAAGAATTCTCGCAGCGGTTTTTCGAACAAATCGCAACAGAAGAGAGTGTTTGAAGATTTTTACCTTAGAAGGTCGTAGTCTAAACGTTTTAAGAAATTATTTTTTTCGTCGATATTTTTCGGGATCATTTACTTTGACGAAAAATTGTTAGATCTGTAGATTTGAATGATTATCTCCAATGAAAAAAACCATTTCATGGAACAATTAGACAACACCGATCAAAAGTGTTTGATATTTGATGTTTTACAACCAAATTTGTCATGGGTGGAAACAAAACTTTTAATTTTTTTACTGGATTACAAAAGTTGACAAAACCTTGCAATGTTTCTTTTCATTTCATGGTAAACTCTAAAATCTTCAAACTAACCACCACTATTAGCTTTCCATTACAACTTCTTAATTTATAAAAAACATAAAAATGTTTCTCTATTATTCCTTCCACCCCACCTTCATACGAAGGTGATTTCCAATCAAAATCTTAACATGTGTACAAAAATATATTAAAACATATTACCATATCCGTCAAATTGTGCACAAACAATTTCGACTCCCACCATGAATAATTAAATGAAATTAAATCTATATACCTCTCAATTATATATCATAGAATGTGTGCATATATATTATTTGCGAATGCAAGGTAGATTTATTAGTCATTTGATTTTGACAATGACAACAAAACATTTAATGGATTGGTGACCCACCCTTAAGCCTTTGGACAAGCAAATCGTTAAACTGTTATGATTGTTGTTTGTGGGCCCATTGTTGTGGTTATATTGGGAGAAAGAGAGAGTTATCGAGATAGGAATTCAGGTTTAATTTTTAAGTGTTTTTTTCTCATTTTGTATAATGTTAAGTTTTTATTAATCATGGTTAATAATAATTTGTAATTATTTTATTAATTAATGTTCAAAATATTTATACAAACAATAATTTTTTTGTTTGTTAGTGTGTTTGTTACTTTTCTGATTAGTTTGTGGTATAAGAAACCACAACTCAAGGGTATCTGAATTGTCAAAATTACATGGGGATCGCATTCGTCCTAGGCCATACCAACCCTTAACATGGTTGAATTTTTTTGGGTACTTGAAGTGGACCACATAGATCACTATGAACAAGCTATAAGGGGGTGGAGGCGTGCCAAGAGACACATTTGTCAAAGTTATTCTGATGATTTTTGCCAAGAACACAATCGAGACAAACAACATTTTGACAACAAATGAGAGGAAGACCAATTACCATATTCTGATTAGATCAATGTTGTAATCATTGATAGTTTAGATGACCAAATCGCTCATGCCAAATTTTTCTCAAGTCATCACTACGAGCAATAAAAACTGATGGAAAAGATGATGACCCAAATGTCAAAACTATACAACCTAGTAATATCATCAACAATTTCAATTGCTAGAACATGCTTAGGATCTTGTAAATCCTTGATTACAACTTGGTGAGGTGAAAACTCTGCATTTTTACTTTCACCTAAATGAGTGATTTGATACACTGATAAAATATTGCAAAATATACTTGGAACACATAATACATCACTAAAATGACCATCATCTCGTTGAATTGTTCCGAACCCTACAACATTAAGAGATCTATCATCACACAAAAAAAATGGTGTTACATTCATTAAGAGTAGAAAAAAAAAAGGATTTATCCTTGTCCATATGATAAGATGCTCCACAATCAATAAGCCACTCATTAGAAGAAGAAGTAGATGTTGCATTGAAAGAAAAACCAAACGCAGAAAGTGCATGTCCATGAGACAAAGAGTTAGAAGAAGAATATAATCAAGATTAATGTTGTATTTCTTCATTGTTGCTTCTAAGGCTTCTATCTTCTTAAAACATGTATACTCTAGATGACCAGTTTTTTCTTACTCTTTATCTCAAAGTGTGTGCTTACCGCGAAAACTCTTACTTTTTCCTGCAAAAAATTCAACATAGTTATGCAAAAGCAAGAGAAATTTCGGGAAAACAAAATTGAAACTTAAGAAGATTGAGGTTAGATTTCGTTACTCTAATAAGAAAATACACATGTTCTCTCTATTTTTTATTTGTTGAGATTGCATAAAGTGTAGAGAAAAGAGCATATGCAGAAAATAAAACACTTTCTACTTTGTTTCTAGTTAATGTCAAGATCAAGCAAGGTGCACAACAAAGAGCATGCACGGATTGGAAAGTAGCAAACCAGAAATATAAATATAAAAACCTATAATATTAACACAATATATATATATATATATATATATATATATATATATATATATATAAACCATAATGAAAGTTTATACCTCCATATCTGACAAAAATTGTCGTATCTTGGGAAAATGAAAACCTTTCCGGGTCAAACAAAAAGTTTTTTTAACTAAAATTAGCACTCTAGACACAATGGAACAACTCTCTCAACCTAGAAATGCACATAAATAGTAGAATCTAGAAATTCTTTGATTCATGTAGCAACACAGGTTTAAGATCTTGATCACCAACAAGAGTGGATATTCATACAGGATCTAATGTCATGTTTGATAAACAAGGTATTTTCATACAAGTCGAACACCTTAAGAAACCACTCACAAAAACAGAGAAAAGATCAATACACCAATGTATTATGTGGTTAAAACACTCAAAGAGGGAAATAGTCCACGACCCCAGTCAACACGACCACTTGAGGGAATATATTAATGCAAAATGATTTTTTTTTACATATGAGTTTCTCACAATTGATCATCACCAAATAACCCTACAATGGAGGGCCACATTGTTGATGTTTGGACAACATCGGGAAGACATTCTCTTATATTAATGATTAAATAATATATATAATAAGTAAATGATAATAATAAATAGTTATTGATTATCCAAGGGATGCATCATTTCATGGATGGTCACCATATGTTCTCTATATATGGAGCACTCATCATTGTAATAATATTATCTCATATAGAAAAATCAACTTGGTATCAAAGCAAGATTGGGCTTGACTCCCTCATAGGAGGGCCTAGGTAAATGAAAGCGAAATGGAAGCCTAACTTAGGTTAGGTGCTACTGGAGCTACAAAGGAACCGTTAATGTAAACAACATTAATTATACATCACCGATGGTGAAAGTGTAGTTTCCATTCGGACAATTGCAACAATGATTCTTGTTAACCAGAAGAGAAAGTGATATAATGTAAGAGATCCACCTGCGAATTCCAATAGGTACGCTACCATGCTAGGCATGGATAGTTGATGAAAATAAATGGATACTAGACGTGCATGCCTGATTAGTTGGACAAAGTGGTGACTATCCATGTTTCCTAGCTGAGACATGTTCTTGAAAATATCCCTTATTTATCCCGCTAGGTTATTATTAGATAAATCGATAGACGTAAACATGGATTTTGTTGTCCCTGGATGGGGTGTCATCAACACAAGAGTTAGGTGGCGAGGAGAGGCACGGGACTTCCATGTCTCACGCATTAAGGCAACTCCCTGCCTCATTTAACTCAGCCTCATGTGACTCGGTTCCAGATGGTACTATGGGTTCTCAAGCCGCTCACCTCACATCAGCTCGACATTAATGGATTTGAGCATTCGTTGTATTATGTCACTTCCCTGCATGGCAACCTTGGCATAGGTGACGAAGGTTATATTCAGCCAACATGAGAAGTTGGGAATCTAGCTCATCGGTCTGGATAGTGGTTTAAATATGTGTTTTCCCTCTCTGCATTATCGACACTCCACCTTCGTTCGACTCTGGTTTTTCTTCCCTCTGGGCATGTCGCGCCAACGTGGTCATTCAAAAAGAGGTGTTGCATGGCATAGTACCTACAACAACATGGAAAATAGAAACACAGATATGAGGCATCATTCTGAAGATTTTTTTGGCTCGTCGTCTTCACTTTACTTTGCAGGTCTCGCAGGCCTTCCACCTTGGCACTCACCCTCGTCATGTCTGGTTGAGCAGTTCGACCTTCAGGGAAATTCTCTTGGGTTTTCTCCTGGGCCAATTCCTAATGACCCATCCTCGTCAACTTCGTCGGCTCGCCCGCCTATGCCCCCTCTTCATCCTCAGTCGACTCCTCAGGCTTCTATCCCTCCTTGTGAGGACTGCTCAAGGATTTTGGACACCGTGTTGATTCTGCATAGCTTAGTCTTCGAGCTCTGACACGACTTGGAATACATTTGGTTCAAGCTAGACATGATGGACTGTTGTGGAGATAGTATGGCCACCCTCTAACACACTTTATTCACTCCATAAGCTAAACCAACGGATGTTGTTGCAGACATGATAGGAGCGACCAAAGTAATTCCTCTGCAGAACATAGTGCAACCTCCTGGGCCTCCAAGCTAGTCTTGCTTTCAGGTTTTGAAGAGCTCTTAGTTTTTTCATGTTTAGCAACTATTATTTTTGGGCCCTGCGCAACATTATCTTGTTTATGAAGACTAGTATTTCTCTTTTAGTCCTTTTTTATGTCAAAAGACTTCACAGTCTGAGAGGCCTATACTGGTTTCCCTATTGGACAGTCCAAATCCATATTTTTTTCTTCTCATGGAAGCCATAATTGTATTGACTATAATTACAGATTCTGAAAGGTAATATATAGATAGTTATTTATAAAAAAAAACATGGATGTCGTCATCGACTTCCAGTCTTTCAGGCGCCTACCGATCCTGCAACTCGCCAAATGCATGCCAACCATTTCTTTCTACATAATCTAGTTGGGATTGCACCCAAGATTCAACTTGTCATCGAAAAGATAAAGACTCGGAAGAGTGGATGCATTTTCCATAGAAGGCGGGATGGGATTAGATAACAAGTTTATTGAAAGATTCATTTACCAAAGCTTTGAGATACTATAGAAAGCTTCTAGAATCGTACCTTGGAGAAAATTGTCATTCAATGATAAACTGTTGAGGGAGATTAAACGTCTGAGCGATGAAGGAATTAGACCCATTAGCTTGTTTCTTGCCACGAAAGCTCTAAGACATTGGAAATATTTCCCAGTACAGGTGGTATGGTTCCCGTTAACGCATTGCTTGATAGGTCAATAAATGTTATATTTTTGAACATGCCTAAGAATGTCGGGATGGGACCGGAAAGAAGATTATTGTTCAAATCCAAGAACAATAAAGATGTCGAGATTCTATATCGATGTCGGAATGGTGCCTGTTAGGTTATTTTTATCTAGATTGAGCTATATTTAGCACTGGAGTTTTCCCTTGGAATCGAGAGATGTTTTCCATTAAGGGAAATCATATCGAGCAATGATAATTCAACGATAATTTTCTGATAGACGAAGGAATTTGGCCGGGGAGATTATTGTTCTCAAGATAGAGCTGCTTGAGATGAGATACATTTCTGATGGTGGTCGAAATTTCTCCCTTCATCTCCTTGAATCCATTGATTACAAGGAATTGGAGGAAAACGAGGTTTCCCAAGGAGGGAGACATGGTGTCATTTCTCGATTCGTGGTTCCCTCATATGGTCAGATGAAGGAACTAAGACATTGGTTTCATGAGGAAACCTCGAAAAGTCTTGTGAGACATTGGTTCCATGAGGGAACCTCGATATGTCTTGTGAGACATTGATTCCATGAGGAAACCTCAATATGTCTTGTGAGACATTGGTTCCATGAGGGAACCTCGATATGTCTTGTGAGATATTGATTCCATGAGGGAACCTCAATATGTCTAGTATGGTCCAAGATGATGTATCATGATCAGCCCCAAGGGAACAAGTTGATAGTATGTTTTGAGATCTACTTGGAGAATCCATAAATGTGATGGTTAAAGACATAGAGAACAAAAACATGATTGGTGTGGCGGTAGTTGTTTTGGACCAATGTTCTCCTAGGAAGAGGGAGCCAGTTAGCTCATGCAGAGAGGCAGACATAGAGAGAAATACCTTTCAACATGATGTCAAGGAGAGACATTGCTGAACATAATGCTCAGATATAGGAAGTCTCTAGGAGCAATATACCTCTAGGACTGGATCATACCAGGGAGTAGAGATAGATGAGAAGGTAGCCTTCAAGAGATCTAGAAGATCTCACATGGAGATTAATAATGAGAGATGGGAAGAGATGGTGCCTTATCCCCCCTCACCCTCCAACAGTTCAAAGGGAGACAATTGAGACTATTGATCAAATTGATCCCATTGATCTTGTATCTCTAGTTGTTGTTCCCAGAGATATTGTAGTAGGTCGAAAGAAACCTACATGGTATCGTCAGACTCTGCAAGAGGCAGAAAGACATGCAACTCCTTGTGGTACCTTCCGAGAGAGCAAGAGACCTCAGATATATTTGTGTTATGTCGCAGCTATGAGCCACACCATCGATTTTGATCCTTCTTGTTATGAGGAGGCATCTAGTCATCTAGTATGGAGAGATGCCATGATGGAGGACTATCTATCCATCATAAAGAATGGTGTGTGGGATATTGTTTTGAGACCTGAGAGGAAGTCTATAGTGACTTCCAAGTGGATCTATAAGACAAACACGTCGTTTATGGGAGCATCGAGATGCCTAAAACGAGAATTGTTGCTAGAGTATTCTCTTAGGTAGAGGGAATAGATTATGAGGAGACATTTTCTCTTGTTGCTCGATACACCTCTATTTGGACGATTATTTCCTTGCAACATCCATGGGTTGAAGACTACATCAAATGGATGTGAGACCAACCTTTCTCAATGGATAGATTGAGGAAGAAGTATACATCGATCATCCAGATGGTTTCGTGATACATGCGAAGGAGTCTCATATCTGCAGGTTGAAGAAGACCATGTATGGACTCAAGTAGGCACCTCGAGCTTGGTATGCGAGGATTGATGAACTCCTTATGAGTTTGGGCTTCAAAAAA
The DNA here is from genome assembly GCA_032191745.1 of Picea mariana. NCBI lineage: Eukaryota > Viridiplantae > Streptophyta > Pinopsida > Pinales > Pinaceae > Picea > Picea mariana. Next base: position 3,253 of record JASDQU010313601.1, on the reverse strand, counting down.
AGTGTTGTTGATCCCAACCGGTACTACAAGCCTGTTAATGGTGAGTCCATGATTTTGGTCCTCTATGTTGATGATTTATTCCTCACCGGTACAAAGAGACTTATTGTTGAATGCAAGTATGTGTTGGACTCCGAGTTTGAGATGAAGGAACTTGGCATGATGCACTACTTCTTGGGACTAGAGGTGTGGCAGAGAACTGATGAGATATTCCTGAGTCATGGGAAGTACACAGTTGAGATATTGAAGAAGTTTGGGATGTTGAATTGTAAGTGCATGGCTACACCAATGGTAATGAATCTGAAGAAACTAAGTGTGTTTTCTTCTGATTTCGACAAGATTGATCTGATCCTGTACATACAATTGATTGGATCATTGATGTATATGGTTAACACCATACCAGATATTTTCTATGCAGTAAGTGCACTTAGACAGTTTACGAATCAATCGAGACAAACATGTTAGATACTTGTGAAGTGTGTGTTGAGATAACTACGAGGCATAGTTGGACATGGTTTGAGATATACTTCCAGTATCGACATGTGATTGCAGGGATATACTGACTCT
>JASDQU010313598.1:0-13481 GCA_032191745.1 Picea mariana | reverse complement strand
ATGAATATACACTGGACAACCAAATATCCTTAGGTGACTAACCTTTGGAACTTTTCCAGAAAACACTTCTTCCGGAGTTTTATTTTCAAGAACTTTATGAGGACTTCTGTTCTGTACATATACAATAGTCCTTGCTGCTTCTGCCCACAGGTACATTGATAAGTCCTGATCATGAGTCATGGCTTTATCAACACCATAACTGATCGATTCTTTCTTTCTGCAGCACCATTTTGCTGAGGATTGTATGGAGTAGAAAGCTCCGTTATCAGATCTTAGAACCTTTATTTTTCTCTCGGAAAGATTTTCGACAAGAGCTTTACATTCCTTAAACTTACTAAAGACTTCATCTTTATTCTTTAAGAAATAAATCCAAGTTTTGCGAGAAAAGTCATCAATAAAAGAAACATAGTAAACATACTTGTTGAGTGAAGTGGCTGACGTAGGTCCACACACATCCTGAATGAATTAGATCCATAACTCCTTTTGCTTTACTGTCACTGCTTGGAAAAGTCTTTTTCACGTTCTTTCCTTGTGCACATCCTTTGCACACACCATCGTGGAACACTTGAATTTTTGGAAGGCCTTTCACCATCTTGTTGACAACTGGAAAGGCTTTATAGTGAATATGAGCCAACCTTCTATGCCACAGTTCACATGGGTTTATAGTACTGTGTACTAAGGCTTGATCTGCGTTTCCTTTTAACTTGTATAACCCATCTTCATGTATACCAATTATAATAGCATCATCAATATTCTTTCCTCTCGGCCACATAAGAACTTGGCCATCGACAAAAGCTACTCAGAATCCTTTCTCTTCCAATCCTAAAATAGATAGGAGGTTCTTTTGCAGACCAGGTACATATAAAACATTTTCCATTTTCAAATGTTTTCCTGAATCTAAGTTGTAAAAAGCATTCCCTATGCCGTTAATAGGATAGGAAGAGTTATCACCCAGTCTCACCTGATGAGAAGAACCTTTCTTAGTCAGATTTGAAAGAGAGTCTTTAAAACCAGTCATGTGCCTGGAGGCACCACTATCCACAAGCCATATTTCATCATCATAATTTACTGAATTAGTAAGAGCTGCCACCAGAACATACTCTTCATCTGAATCTTCTTTTCTTTCTCTCTTGAAAACATGTTCATCATCTTCAACAATATGAGCATGATGTCTTTTGTTTTTCCTCCTTTCTTTGACCTCTTTTATGAGAGGACAATCTCTGGCAAGATGTCCCAACTTTTCACAACATAAACATTTGAGTTTAGAATAGTCTCTCTTACCTTTCTCAAATTTCTGAAACTTCTTCTGTGGAGGATGATTTTCCTTCTTTTTCTTTCCTTTCCTGAAATGGGCTGCAAGAGCTTGATCTTCATCATCACTTAGCTTTTTTTCTGTTGCTTCTAGTCTTGCTTCTTCTTGGATACAATCTTCCCACAACCTGCTAAACTTTGTTAACTTACTCCTTGAATAGATTCCTCTTATGAAAGAGTCCCATGACTTCGGAAGTCCATTCAAAGTAGTCATTACTAACTCAACTTCTTCAGTTGAGTCACCGATAGCTATAATTTGTTCATTAATCTGATAAATTCTTGTAAAGAAGGCATGAATAGATTCAGACTTCTGCATCTTTACATTTTTGAGTTGAGTCCTCAAAGCCATCTTCTTGTTTATGTTCCTTCCTTCATATAGACGAGATAGAGCATCAAACATCTCTTTGGGAGTCTTCAAGGATGATATATGAGGACTAAGATGGTCTTTTATAGAATCTGCAATTATTCTCTTTGCCCTTATCAGATTCTTCCTGTACTTACCTTTAGCTTCTTCCTCCTTAGGTTCTGCAACCTCTTCCATAACATAATCTGATAAGTCATTTTCTTCCAGAACAAGGGATATTATGTACTTCCATGCTCTGAAGTTATCAGGTCCCTCAAGTTTCTCATCAAGCTTAGTGCTTGACATCTTGTCCTTGTTTTTGACTTCCTTCAAAAACTGAAATACTGTAGTCTCCTTCACAAATCTAATAACTCTCTGTAGAAATGGCTTCTTTAAGGGAAGCTCAGATACCATGTTGAAAAACTGATGCATGTAGGTAAATTTAAAAATTTACAGCATACAACCAACATACCAATACATCTTGCATATATCAGGATCACTGAAAGTGAGACAATCACAGAGAGAACGCAAGTATACCCCGGGAAACCCTCTTGCGGTAGAAAACCCAGCCAAAACTTCTCTTTAGATTCTTCAACAAACTACAATACCAGTACAAGACTTAGAGTAACTATATAGGACTCAAAGGGCTGAAACAATATTTCTGTTTCAGCACTTACAAACTTCACAAATAGATGAACTAACACTTATAGTAACAGCGTGACAAACTCACCAAAATATAACTGACTTTCCTTCTTGCTGTAGCAGAGTTATCACAGCTTTAACATAGTATTTGTAGTATTTGTAGCAGTCTTATATCAGCAAGGAACAACAAAAGACTTCAACAAGAATAGAGTGCTTGTATCAGCAGTATACTTCAACAACTAGTTGCCATATACCAGCAGAAGACTCCAACAACTAGCAGCCATATACCAACAGAAAATTCCAGTAGATATCAGTCATATACCAGCAGAAAATACTTCAGCAAATAGATGCCTTGCCTCAACATAAGACTCCAACAAAACAAAGATTTGTAAATGGTAAGTGAATGTCCCTTTTTATAGGTTGGTTTGGCTGCCTTAATCAGCCCCCTAAGAATGTATGACAGCTGTATAACAGTTGTCATACCTGCCCTCCTTTGGCTGCCAAGAGTCACCTCCTAAAGTTCCCAAGAGCCACCTCCTAATGCTCCCAAAGGTCACTTTCTTTGTCTCTTTTAGAGGCTGCCCTAAATTGCTGTCTTAGGATTGTATGATAGCTGTTATACAGCTGTCATACCACCACCCTAAGCAACCCCCCTAAGCTGGCCACTCCAACCATCCTAAGCAGCCCTCTTAAGCAGCCTCCCTAAGCTAGCCACTACAACCTCCCTAAGCAGCCCTCTTAGAGGTGCTATGAGGTTGACACATGGTATATGGTTGTCTTGGCATAAGGTTGACACTTGTCATGTGTTTGATGCTTGACATAAAGTTAACACTATATCAAAACTTTATTTACATGGTTAGTTACAATAGGGAAAATAGCTTCCAAAGCTATATAATTCAACACCAACACCTCTTTGTGGAAGAAGTCTTCACAACTTGTGAAGGCGCCTGGTTCGTTAAATGTTGAAGTTATTGGGTAGACACCAATGAATAATCAACTTCTTTAATTTAAAGCTACGATCATGTCATAAAGATTTCATTGGAACACCAATCTTGTCAGCACCTTTCTAACCTTTTCTTAGGACCTTCAACACCATTGAGGAACCCTAGCCCATCCTCCACCTCAACATATTATATGAACTCTCCTATGGACGTAGATTTCGTGGAAAACAATCTATATCCAATCTTGGTTGGCCTTTCGCATTTGGAAGCGTCCTTCCCTCTCAATGTCCGTGCATCCATCTGATGCATTCGTTCCGATACACTAGGCATCGATCCCGCTGAACACCAAAATCCCCATCAATTGATCAATCACTCGGGACTTTGATTTCCTTGGCCCATTTCTTCCCCTCTCCCTCACCCAAGGGATTGGGTTTTACGTTCAAACCCTCTTTGCACGTTCCTAGGAATCGTGCTGCCGGTCATGAATTATATATGTAACTACGCTTTAGCAGACAATGCTGCTATTATATATGTAATTATGCTTTTTCCCTTTTCCATTGGTCCTCTTGCCCTTTCATCGCGGTCAATCACTTGATATCGATGATATTCACTATATATGATTCAATGCAATGACTTTTTTGAAGGATTTGAATGCTGAAAATGCGAACATCGATCAACTTAGGTAGGAAGGAAAAGATTGTCAATCCATTATATAAGTTGCATTGGTTTGACGAAATTAGATCAAAATCAATTTAGCGAACTTCTTCCATTTCTTCTAGTCATGAATTATATATGTAATTACACTTTGACTTTTTGCGGGTTTATATATTGCTCAAGGCTGTTTCATTCTCATTCTTTACGTTATGCCTTATGTTTAGTTAAGTGAACTAGATTTCTTCCCCTCGAAGCTTGAGGAGAGCTAGCTCAAGTAATACCAGGTCCTGAAAGAAAGGCCTAGATTTCTTTCTCTCAAAGAGGTAGCTCAGGTAAGGTTATCCCTTAATTTCTTCCCTTCAAAGAGGTAACTAGAAGGTAAGGTCTTGGCCCTTGATTTCTTTCCCTCAATTCAAAATGAGATGGTTGATCAGGTAGTTGACCTTTCAGGATACTATTTGATTCCCTCAATTGCTATGCCTTTTTTGCCTGACCTACCCGAGCTATGCGACCTTACCTGAACTGGTAAGGGATGACCAACCCTTCTAACTCAGGTAGGTAAGATCCTTATTTTCAGGATCCGATGAATCAATGGGTGAAGCTTCAATTGGATAAAACTTCAATTGGTTATAGTGCTTGCTTTGTTGCTATAGCTGTCTCTATCTCTGCTGCTAGGTATTGATTTCTATCTCCAACCAGAATTACCTCGTTGCAGGAGTTACCTACCAGATGATCTTACTCCTGTTAGTCTAGAGTCTAGATTCTATATAGCAAGACGATAATAAATCTGCTTGCCTGTTTTTGTGTCATGGGGGTACAGATAGTAGGTTAGGGATTTCTTTTTCTTCTTTCAACTGTTTGTTACAGGCATGTAACCTCATCAATGGATGCCTCTGTGACTCCTGCAAGGTACATCAAAAGTCGTATTAGAGTCAGGTTCGTTCTCATGCCAACAAAAATCAAGGAGAAAGGAAATGAGCAGAAAGTGTGTGGAAAGTAGCAGTGATAGAAGGGGAAGAAATAAATATTAAATACAGTAATCAGCTATTGGGTATCTATTGTGAAACATTGTTGCAAAAACAAGAGATACCTTGTTTATGAGATAACGTTACTGAAGGAGATATGCTGCTTCAAAAATTAAAGATAGTATATTATAGCATTTCACTGTCCAACGCTGGCTGCCAGGAGAAATTACAGTGGGGTACTGATTAGCAGAGAACAAACAGAGAAAAAGTCTGAACAGTGATACCAAGGTACAACTAAGATATGCCTAACACAGCCATGATACAACAGTAAGATATGGGCAAGAATACGACAGTAGTTCTTAAAAATATTGTTGCTGATCTAATTTAAGCCCTTGCAGATAAATTGCTGCCAAAACTGTTAGAAATGTCACTGTCAACCTCACCATATAGCAATCATGATGCCACAGGAAACAATTTAGGTGGATTGGAAAAGTGTCATCAGATAACAAGTGTGACATTTAGTTAATTGAAGTGTTGTTTGAAGAAAAAGAAAGCCAAGATATTTAACAATAGTTAAAGGTGTTAGAATATAAGGCTTACTTGATGTAATAAAGTCACATTCATATAAGTGAATAATAAAATGATAGTTAGATAATATTTAAATAAAGAAGTTACATTGTATTGGTAGCAGAACTACTTAGCCATTGACATAAAATGGATAAACCCCATTGTATCAAATGGCTTCATTGTAGTAAAAACATATTATTTACATGAGTCTGTTGAGTCCATTTCTGATCATGTTTGCAAGCTTTGTTGTGTATTTTGAAAAATAACATGGTATCAGAGCAGGAAGCTCCTGATCAATAATAGGAAAAAGACGAGTTTATAAGGCAAGTACATTGATTGAATTTAGAATTCTACACATACATAAAGGCAAGTGAAGTAAATATTTTGTAATTGATGAAATAGTCAAATAGTTGTAAAGGCAAATATCATAGCATATTGAAATTGTAAAATTATTGATCATTTGATATAATCATGGAAGCCTTGGGTTATTTAATATAATTCTTGAAGCCCACAAAGGTGAATGTCAATGGAGTCCTGTGGGTTAATACACATGTGCCAAAGAAAGTATGATGATGTACTGTGTGTGAAGGAAAGCAAAAGTATTAGAAGAAACCTTCATACAGTGAGAAGAATCCATAAAATCCGCTGTATCAACAGAGAAGCGAAGCCATAGAGAAGGGAGCTAGTTGCCTTTTGAAGCACTGTTGGTCTTATGATTCAATCCTATTGACTGCTGTTGAAGAACACAAGAAAAGGAGCTGCCACAACTTGCAGTGAACAGTAGTATAGCTCCTAGCTCGTATCATTGAAGGAGCCGAGCCACCATAATTGCCATATCATTTCAACAAAGATTGAAGACTTGTATACCTAGTGACATGAAATCTTTTATAAAGAGGATAAACAGCCTAATTGCAGAAGATACTGTGAGAAAGGGGTTGTCTAGAAGGAAGAAGCATGCTCTGTTCATGAGAAATCCACTCAATCATGCAGATCTAAAGGTATTTTATTTTGATATTTTCTTGAGGACAGATTAACTCTCAGAAGTCCTACTCTCGAAATTTATACACAGAACACGAAGCACAAAGAAAGTTTTTTTTTCTGATAATTTTATCTATAGTCCATAAATATATAATTTTATAAAGTTCTTTCATAGAGTCGAAATAGAGATATGTATTGGGTTCCAAAAATGAGTACAGAGAGCATAAGAAGAGGAAATAACAGAAGTCTTATTTTCCAAGTCTATAATTAAAGCACACAGGCATATATATATATATATACAGAGTTATTTAATTCCCCAAAAAAGAGGGGACAGATATATAGGTTCATTTTTTCCTTCATCAGAGATTTTATTTTCATAAGTTATGCTATTTCCAGCATTTTGATTAGTTTCTTTCAGTAGTTAGGGTTTCTAGTGTTTATTTTTAGCAGATTTAAGATTGACATGGATAAACCCTGTATCCAGAATATCTTCCTAGAGAACTAGGCAAGCACCCTAGCTAGGTACCTGGTCACTCGACAGATGAAGATATTTTCATAGGGATATTTGATTTTCAACCTTGTAACAACATTTTTTGATGTAGCAGAGAAGCCTTTACCCCTATGCTTGATCATAACAGAGGACAATAAAAACAGATGATGCTTTCATGATTTAAGAGGCCCACACTTAGCAGACAGAAAAGGATCTAAGGTAGATAAAACTCAACATGGATGGCTGTTCAGATAGTTCAGGAGTTTGTGAGTCTTGGGAATTATACCCTAACAAGGGTCAAGAGACAAATTGATGCAACATAGTGGATGTAGCTTAACATAGATGGTTCTTTAGTAATTCGGTAGATTCCTAATTCAGGAGTTTGGGGAGGTGGAATCTGGGGAACTTAGGAATTCAGCTTGGGAGCTACACTGTTACGAGGGTTACGAGGCAACTTGATGGAGTTCTACTTGGTCCAAGAATTGTTTGTCAAAGAGAAGCATCTAAAGAATGGTATAGCTGATGTTTTTAATTGTACTGTAAGCCTTAAGAGGGGGTGTTAGAATATAAGGCTTACTTGATGTAATAAAATCATGTTCATCTAAGTGACTAATAAAATGATAGTTAGATAACATTTAAATAAAGAAGTTACATTATACCAGCAGCACAACTACATAGCCATTGACATAAAAGGGATCAACCCTATTGTTTCAAATGGCTTCATTGTAATTAATGCATATCTCTTGCATGAGTCTGTTGAGTCCATTTCTAATCATGTTTGCAAGCTTTCTTCTGTATTTTGAAAAATAACAAGAGGCTCAATTAAAAAGGGAATTTTTTTCTTTTAATTAAAGGGGACTACCAAGATTAAATTTTTGAGATGCCAAATAAAAAGGGAACATTAAAAGTAAAAATTGGAGAAGGTGTACCAAAGGAAAAGAATACATGTCGAAAATTCTAACGAGATGCCACCTCGACAAGTGTTAGGACCAACATTTGGTTAAGTGTTGAACACTGCAATCATGACGTGATTCCTTGCAACCACAACCTTATTCCTAGCCACTGTTCATTCCTTTCAACCACGACTTAATTCCTTGTGACTGTGACTTGCTAGCAGTGAGACTGTGGTGGGGACAACTATGCTAAGAGACACAATCCTTCATAAATATCATTAATTAGGTATGTCACAATTTCCTCCATGGGTTTATTGAACCATTCTATGATATATTCTTTGATTGGAAGATTGACACCCTTTCCAGTGTCTGTGATCTTCGACAGTTGACAGTTAACTTAGACTAAGGTTGTAATCTTTAATGCGTTGAAGCGTGCTTTCTCCAACTACCACTTCCACTTTTGAGGGGAAGAGATCAAGATCACATATGACCTATACATACTAGGCGGTTCAATTCTCAGGACCTTTGTTTAGTCCGAGACATGCTTTGTAGCCTTCGCTTAACAAGGGAGATGGCTCCTTTTCCCTACTTGAGAGATAATGCTTTAGGGTCACTTCCAAAATATCTTTTCCAAGATGCACCTCTTGGACATGATCATTAGATCGATTGTCATTTATTGTTCCGAGATCTAGGGACGTTGTTTGCTTCAGCTCGACTGGGCTAGGATGGAGAGAGTCCAGACCCCTCTATTACAATGCATCATCTATTGTAAATAGACAGTTCCTCAGCCCATTATCCAGGTGGAGTTTGGGGCACATCCTTTCTTCCTCGAGGCCATCTTTAGACTCTCATCTCTTTCCTTCATAGAGTTTGGATTCTGGGAGGCTTTGGTCTCAGTAGGGATTGATACCCCTACCTAGCTCTTTTTTATTTTGAGGCTATTGCCTTTGTAGGCCACCATGGATGGACATGTTGCTATTTTTTGGAGGCTTCTCAATTATTTCTGTTAGTGGCCATATCTCCGATCAACTTTTCCAGGTCACCTCATAGTGTCTAAATAGGACTTGAATTGGGTGATTAGAGAAGATATCTATATGTAGTACATCCATGATCTAGGTCACTTGGATTCTCCCTTGAGGGTCTTAGCCCCAAGATGGATTTTTAATTTGAGCACTTTATGCAATTGAGAGATAGTCTTATTGTCAGATCTACTTATTATATGCATATACATTGGATGCATGACGTCGGGATCCCCCTTGGTTAGTTCAGAGTAGACTCCCATTGACTTCAAGTTGAGACAAATGACCACATCCCAAGCCTCGATAGGATTTGCCAGTTATGCCACTTACTGATGACAAAGTTGGAGGAGCACCTCATTTTCATATGTCTTATTTGCTATGGATCAAAGGAAGATTTTACTGCCTTTACTAGGACTCAGGAGGCTCGCTCTCCACTTCCTTTCATTATCTGGACTAGAGATGCCTAAATCTTTTCATGAGGCAAATTTTTAGACACTAGTTGTGGTCATTGAGTGGTCCTCCTTGGCCAGATCCCTTTAGGAGGATTACCTCTTTCTTTCATGTTGTCCTGTCCACATAGGGTAGAAAACGACAAGCAAAGGCCCACACCACTTTAGATACGAGATTAGTGAGACCCCGGGTTTCCTCTTGACCACCCTCAATGGGTTGACTAACCTCAATATGACCTCTAAGGAGCTCTTGTTCTAGACCTTAGGACATACACCACTAGACCAATGTACAAATCAATTCTAAGCTATGTTGCACTAGATTTGGGGACGGGGGGGATGAGTTTTCGGAACGGCTAGAGCGCACCCCCAAAATTTTCAAGGGACGACAAGTTGGGGACGACAATAATATTTATATTATTTAAAATTATATATATTATAAATATTATTTAAAAATATAACATATATGAATGGTAGTTTTAATTTTCTACGCACATATAAATATAAATGTACATATGATAGTTTTAATTAAAACTATAAATATAGTACATACATAATTTATATGTATTTAATATTAATAGGATAGTTCGAATACTAAATTAATTGAGACAAGATGTGACAGTTTCATTTATTTGACAATTTATTGACTTATTTATTGTATACAATGAAGATTCCCTTATGTCTTTGATTAGGTAGTTGTTCTACCTACTTGACCCAACCACTTCATATTAACAACACTTTATTATTCGAACTATCATATAAAAAACTATCATATTATTCAAACTATAATATTACATGAAAAATACTATCTCATCTATTTTTCCCACATTTCCTGCTGGGTCACATGGTATTGATTGTATCCGCTGTGAGAATGGTCTATGTAAAACCCTAGTGCACCAAAGTCTATTTATTTATTTATTTGACAGTGTGCATTTGCCATATTACATATAAAACAAGATGAGACAATTTTTTTGCAGCCATATTAAAAGTATTGAAATAAATTAAAAAATTCGAAAGCCCATTGACTGTTGGCGAGGAACAAAGGAGAAGCAAGCCGATTGTGGGTAAACACTAGTCATGCAGACTTAGCGAACAAAGAAGTCTTTTTAACATTAAAAGGGTGCGCGCCATAGAAGACGCTTCCCGCGACTAGACTATAGGTGAAGCTCGTTATGAAGCCCGCGACCAGACTGTCGGAGAAGCCCGCGACCAGTCTGTAGGAGAAGCCCGTACCCTAGCCGTTCCAAAATTTTGTCGGGGACGGATTGGGTTAATCCCAATTTGGAACCTCTTAGAGTCTATGTTCCACAGGGATGCGTACCCGCCAAAAAACCCTCCGTCCCCTATGTTCCGACGTTCTAGGGACTTGATATATATTAAAAAATAATATAGAAAGAGCAAATGCTATAACTCAAAATGCAAAGCAAAGCAAAAAAGAAAGAAAAGCAAAGTTAAAAAAACCAAGAAAGAATGAGAAGCATGAGCTCTGCCCCATCGCTAAGAGGCCATCACCCCAAGTCCCTACAAAGAATGCATACCCAACAAAAGGACTTAGCAAATGAAAATCAAAAGCCAAAAAAGGTTGAATGAATAAAGAAAAAGGCAAATTGGGGTTTGGAAAGACATAGTGTTAAGGAAAGGATAACTCATTGCCTAAGCACTCCCTCATACAAAGGCGCTCATGAGGATGACTATCATACATAACCTTTCACAACTGTGCCACTACTGATGAAGTAAACCCTAACCATACCATATTCCATTACACATGCTCCTTGATGGGTCCCTTGGGAAATACTCTTTATCCTGGATGTTGACACATCTAATAGGGTTTAATAATGATCCTCCCATTCCTGAACTTGGCAAATTGTATAACTTTATGAGCTAGTGTGAAGTTTGAAGAGGATACTTAATGTGATTTATCTACTGGCTTTTGCATTGACATGATTCACTTTATACATTGTATTTGGCTAGTTTACTTGCCTCTAGTTTTGATGGATACATTGGACTACATAAGCCCCTCCTTGGACGATGGATTTCACATGGCTACTTGATTGATGCCTTGGTCCTTTGGAGGACGTTGCGGGACTACTAACACACTTGATGGAGGACGTCCCACTACTTGAGAGAGGTCGTTCCACTTATTTGGGAGGACGTTGAGCCTTTTGATGACATGGCTCTTTTGTTGATACTGTAGAAATTAAATGACAAAATCAGCAAAAATAATTTTGTCATACACTTAGCAAAAATTGATTTCAGTCTTAAATGAAAATAACCCACATCACAACTATACTTCATAAGCTGAAACACACATTACTAAGCAAAATTGCAGTGGAAAACAACAATGAACAGCAGTCACAAATCCATGTGTACAACCAGAAATTTAGGCAACCAGCCAGGGAAAACCCCAGCGTGGGGAAACCCAACGAGAGATATTTTATTCAGCTTCAGGAAAGTTATATCAGCAGCAGAAATACAATTTTCCAGCAAGAGAAATCACTTACAGCCACACAAAACTGCCCCCACAATCTGCTGTCTTGGAAAATGTGCCCAATAAGCTGTACGGCCAGTACGGCCCAGCTAAACAACACACAAAAAATTGTGCCACGTCCCTACTGTATGGACAGCACCCAAAATCGCCCCCAATAGCAAAGGAAAATACCAAACAGGTGCCTCAGTTTGCGTGCAACAAGGCTGCCTAAAAAACGCCCTTTTCCTCTGTTGTACGCACTGTACGGATCCATACAGTACAGCCTCCAAATCAGCAGCAAGCTCCAACACTTCCTCACAACAAACTATCTTGGGATTTGTGCCCAATCTCCATTGGGAAAAGTGCCTGGTTTTGCTGCCCTTTCCTCTTCAAGCTATCTCTCAAAAAAATTATCTCGAAAACATGTCTTGCGCACTGCCCTAGGTTCATGTTGGATCTTCCTTATTTATAGAGCATTAGTGTTACTAGTGTTCTTTTACTTTGTTACCATTAACATATATATCATGTATTGAGTAGTAGCAACATAAACAAGAGACAGAAAAGAACACAAGAGATTTATCCTGGGAAAACCCCAAATGGGGGAAAAACCCAACAACCTTTCTTAGATATATTCCATTCACAAAGCAAGTCGAATCAGATAAACCCTAGCATAAGTGCTAGCTTAACCAGAAATACCACCCCGGCTGCAGCAACAACACCATACATAGGTAGCGCACCTCCAAAAGGAGTAGCGCACAAGAGAGAGATACCAAAAGACTGAACAAGAATAAACTGTGCAACTGCAACTACTACGTCACCTCCTCCAAACTTGTGCCTTGCTTCTATGTAGCTGGGAGAGTGTGTGTGTGTGAACAAATGAACTAAGGCGCCTCCTTATTTATAGTCTTCCTGTCCTTCTAGCTGGGCTGACTTCTCTTCTGGGAAGGTGTCTTTTCATTATACTTTATTCTTTTGGGCCGACTTCTCTTCTAGGGTATTTCAACATCTGTCCAATGGATCTCTTGCTTCCGGAATCTTCTCCACATCTAAGAAAGGTCATCTAGGAGGGAAAGATCCTCCCGCAGCTACCAAAACATCAACACTCCCTCTTAGCTAGGAAGGCATCTTTTACGATGTCTTCATCTGGTAGTCTACTGGCTACGCTGCAATCTGCTTGCAGGCACATGACTGCTATAATGCCTTTGGTAGCTTGAATCATCAGGCACAGTCTTTGCGATCAAACGGTAGCACACACAACTACATCCAAACGATCTGGTAATCTCCATGACAATCAGCTAGTAGCACACAACTACTACAATGTCATCCAATAGATCACAATTGCTTCCAAGTAGTACACAACTACTGTCTAGTGACACACAATCACTGCCAGTGGAACACATCCACTGTAGTAGCACACAACTACTGTCCTTAGACACATAGTCTCCGCCAGTGATACACAACCACCGAAGTAGCACACAACTACTGCCCGGAGTCACATAGCGTTCGCCAGTGGAACACATCCACCGAAGTAGCACACAACTACTGTCCGGAGTCACACAGCCTCCGCCAGTGGAACACATCCACCGAAGTAGCACACAGCTACTGTCCGGAGTCACACAGCCTCCGCCAGTGGAACACATCCATTGAAGTAGCATATTGTCCTCTTCCTCCTCTTCAAGTTTAAACCCTTCATTACCTTCATATTGTGGGTCATGATCATCACGAGAATCACCACTATCCTCTTCTTCCCTTTGATACCTCCTCC
>JASDQU010313597.1:0-11460 GCA_032191745.1 Picea mariana | reverse complement strand
CCTGGCCCTTTTGAGGGAGTGATATAGATTTTGAGAGCATTGGTGCCCCCCTAAAGCCTACAGGGAGCGCTACAGCTCTCTAATGGCCCTTTTGAGGGAGCACTACCTATTCTAGGTGGTTGTTAAGCTGTTGAGATGAATGGGGGAAGCATATTTTCATTCTTGGAAGGCAGTTGGATTCGAATCCCTAGTCCAACCATGATTCTAGGGCAGATCCTCAACTGAAGGAGGAAAATCCTCAACTTCCCCAAGGATATCTCAAGTGGTTGAAGCCTCTCCAAGGCTATATAATCAAGCTTTCTAATGGTGAAAGAGGAATGGAAATGGAGAATTACACCAAATTTATGATCTCATAAGTGGTGCTGGAGCTGATTGGGGGAAGAACTGCTGGTATGAAACTTGTGATCTTGGAGGAAACTCACAGTCAACCAAAGGAGAGTGATTAGTGAAGCTGTTGTTATCCAGGTTGTGGATCTTTCAGGCAAGGGTTAGACGAAGAGGACTTGACGAAGTTGTCGCATTCGCATCTACAATTGTAAGTAATGCCGTCGTTATTCTCATCAATATGACACGCATGGCCTGTTTCTTTATAGTTTGTGTTTAATGTCACATGAACTTATCATTACTTGATAGATCTGTTTTCAAGCTAATATCAATAGAGTAGGAAGTGGTCATATCTTGGTTTGTCCACAGGATCCAGTAAGGAGTAAAGGATTGGAGTGCAACTCGGAGCATGCAGGGACAAACGTCGATAAAGAGGTACTTCTGTCATCCTTCCTTCTCATGTGTTAGTTTAGATAGATTTGAAAGGAAGTAAGTGTCCATGTTAAGAATTTTCTGTCTAGAGTTAGGGTCAAGCTCTTAGAGGTGATCTACATGTCCCCAGGGAGATTTTCCTACAACAACAGTCTAGGTTAATGAGGGGAAGCAGTTGTATCCCCTAAACACTGAATCTCTTGATCGTCTTCCTCATTATTTCCTTCTTAATCATCAACCAAATTGTTCTGTAGAAGAGTTTGAACCTCTCTACATAATTTGAGGTGTATTATTTGGCCTTATGAAATTATTTATGTTTCCAAAATCTTGAGGGTTTTTATTTGTTTGTCTCCCTTCAAGTTTTAATCTTTCCATTTCTGCAGAAAGTGACTTAACCAACTTAGTCAATTCATCAACTTGGGGATTAATTCTTGAAGCATATGAAGATGAGGCTTCTACTTTTTGTTTTCTCCTATCTCTATCAGATTTTCCCCTCTACTTATTGGTTGCCAATATATTTGATTCTACCTCTAGTGCAACATCTTGCATATGGGCTAATGTTGTAGAACTTCTTTCTCTCAACAAAATATAGAATTATGGGTCAAAATCACTTGCATAGGTTATTTTAGCAAAAGTTTTAGTGGGCTTAATATCAATAGGAATTTTATTGTACATCTTGTTAAATATTTTTGAAAAATATGACACTGATTCACCCTCTTTCCTTTTAAGAGCCCCAAATTCTATAATGTAATATAAGAAGTCTTTTTCGTCACCCTAATGTCTTAAAAAGGAATCATCCAAGGATTCAATTCTAGCTATTGATACAAGAGGTAAACTTCTAAACCACTTCCTAGCTTCTCCATCTAGACTTTGTACAAAAACCCTCATCTAGACATCTTCATTTTCAATATTCAAATTATCTGCATAACTGTAAAATGAAACAAGATGTTCTTCTGCAGTGATATCTTCCTCTCCTATAAATTTAGGCATGTACTTAAGGTAATCTTCTACTGGAAGAGAATTCATGGGTTGAGGAATCACTAATGGGGCATACCTAGTAGCCACAATGGCATCCATTTTGTTCTGAGGAGGATTAATCACTACCATCTGATTTGGAAAAGGAGAACTCTGACTTTTAGGCGAAGTAGAAGGTGACTTAACATGATGTATAACAGGTGGTTTTGAAAAAGGAGGAGTATAAGGTGGAGAATATTATGATTTAATAGAAGGTGGATGGGACTTGGATAGAGTTGAGGGGATCTCAATAGAAACTAAGGTTTTTTATTCTTTAGTTATAGGAAACTTAAAATAATGGGGAGAAGGAGAACCTAAGAAAGGGACGTCTTCCAAACTTTTTTTTTTGTTAGTTTTTCTGTGACATGTGGGACTAACTTGTGGCTAAGAAACCATGACTCAAGGGCATCTAATCCATCAAAATCACCCAGGGATCACACCCGGCCTGAGCCACACCAACCCTTAACATGGTTGGATTTTTTGTCCCCGCAGGTTTCGAATCGGTGACTTTAACATCACGGAGTGCCTTAACAACACACTCCTTCACCGAATGTCCTACACCTTGGGGATGACATCTTCCAAACTTTCAAGTCTAAACCACATTACAATTTTAGGAGATGCAATAAAATCAAAACTTTCCAATTTTTCTTCTTTCAGATCAGGGGAAAAAGTTGTGTATTCTACAGGAAAATATCCTAGTTCTGACTTTACGGGAGCTTCAATAATAGGTAAATGAGAAACATTAGAAACATGAGAAACAACAACTGGTGTATGGAAAACATAATCAGGTAGGTCTCTAGAAGTAACAGAAAATTTAGAAGAGGAGGCTCCTTACAAATATTTTCCCTTCTTTATGATTTTTTTTGGATCAGGCTCAAGTGTAGCCAGAGGTGAATGTGGGTTATACATTGTGTACCTACTCTTGGGAGCCAAAATTGAACTTTGGAGTCACTAGGTGCACTATGAAGTCGTTATGTTTACTGGTTTAAGTACACCAACAAAATCAAAAGTGTCTTTATCGTACAACCCAGGGAAATATCTTCAATCCGTTCCCCAACAACGGTGCCAAAAATGTTAGCACTAGAAGTCACACCTAGAATGTTGTAGATGTAAGCCTAATACCCATCAGAGTGTGAATAATAATGTTTTGAAAAAGGGTGGCAAATGGATGTGAAACTTAGTTTACGATTTCAACCACAAAATCTTCCATGAAATACACACCAGCAAGCAAGGCTTTGAATATCTTGAAACCAATGTTTAAAAGATATAAATGAAATATAGAAGAATTAGCAAGGAAAGTGAACTATGTGTATCAGGTTACATCAGGTATTTCTGGAACACATATGGAAGAAAACTCATTTGAATAAGAACTTCTTAATCCAAAGAGAAAAACACTTTGATTAACTTGCATAAAATACCAACAATAAATCATTTACTGTAATAAGGAAGCAAACATCATGATGAATCGTTCACCAGATACTAATACCAAAGTGATATAGAAAAAAAATGACATTAGGAAAAAGACTGATTTTTCACCATTAAAGATTCTTGATTTTGGTACATACATCAGGAAAAATCTGTTACAGTGTGAGACTAAAAATAAGAGTTTTTCTCCTCAACCATTCCAACCTCCTATCAAGTTACAATCTATGTTAAATAAAAAAAATCTCCAATAAAACCCATTTCTAATCCACCACCTCACCTCCTCATAGGATTCTATGCCTAAGAAAGGCATGGCACCAGGTGTACAAAAACAAAATAACAGAATGTTATTTTGTAGGAAAATGTTGGCAACGTTTAGAACAACCCTTAACAACTTGATGATGTGGCTTTACTGCAGGAAGCTCCTTGAGGCAGGTGGCCTTATAATGTGAAAATGAACCCATAAATGTTCATATGAGTTCAACTTGAAACCTACCAATCCCTCTTATCTTCAAAATCTTCATTAATCCAAGTTCACAACATTTGCACTGCAAAATGTCCTAAAACACCCAGTTCGTAGTGCTAGTGAGTCCACACACTGCAACCTTTCTTGTAGAAGTTTGTTTACTTAAAAAAAAGATTACAACCTTTAAAACTTGCACTAGAAGTGGGATAAGCCTCCCAAAATGCTACAAACTCCTTACAACACAAAGTAACCTTGGAGAAAACATATGGCGATGCTAAGTTTAGCTCAAAATCTAAAATCATCACTTAGTGTTGTAACTGCATGCAAAAAGTAAACCGTGACAAAAATGATGTTGATGTGAAATATTATGTTGTATTCATCTTTTTGTTCTGGTACTCCTTCTAGTAGCCACCTTATCCAACATATCTAGATTCCTTTTTTTCACTTGCTCTTTAAAGGGCTACAACTCTGCTTTTAATTTCCTGATCTCAGCTTGTCAAGCTCTCTTCTACTTATATACATTCTTGAGTTGCATGTGAAGGGGTAAATACCTCTTAGCCACGATCCTTGCTTTATCAATAGTCTCCTCATATATATCTAACATGTCCTTTATCTTGATTCGGGCCTCCAAATATTCCTTTTATAACTTGTCAATTTCATTTTTTGCATCCTTAAGTTGCCTCCTGAGTCTTTTGAAAGTAGAATTACTTTCATGAGGAGGAGTGTTGATATCAATAACCTCCATGGGTTGCTTGGAAAACTAAACTTTGTCCTTTTGTTGACTTGAAGTTTTTGTTGTACCATCTTCCATAGGAACATGTTGTTTAGCTGCTAATCTAGTAAAAGGTCTTCTAAATTTGAATGTTTCTGCAACAATTGATGGTGAAAAGACAAGTTTTTTCCCTTTCAAACTCCTTTCTTTGCTTGATGGTATTTCCATAGGTGTAGGTTCTGCCAAGGGTGAAATTTCTCTGCCAGGGGATTGTGAGGGACCACCCTCAGCTTCTTTATCACTCCCAATCATTTTCCTCTTCTTTCCTGAATCTGAATGCATAGTCTTCTCAATAGGGATAGGATTTTGTCTTTTTGGCTATGGTGTAGGAGCAATATCTAGATCAAATTCTGATGCAACTAGGAAAGTTTCCGAGTCAATTCTAGTCTTCTTCAACTCTTCCAGTAATAACATCTTGATTAAACCAGAGTGAAAAGCATTGGTGTCCACATGCTTGGACTTAGCCTGGAATATATCTGACATCTTGCCAATACTCCTGAAAAGGTAAAAGGGAAGGTTCATGGACTCTTTCCTAGTGAAGTGTAGTAGTAATATGATATGGTATTGATATACCATATTGAACCTTCCTTCACATGTGAAATATATTTGGATGACCCTGAGCATCTTGTCAAAATATTCCAACATGTAACTTCTAGGAAATCCTTTGGATAGGTGTTCTCCTCTATATTTAGGTTTAAAGAATTCCTTGGAGAAAGAAGAGTTCAAAGACATGGCTTTAAACCACTTCTCACCACAATCAGGTATCTTTGTGTCTACAAAAATAGATTGCTCAGAGACTTCAAACTCCATCATCCCCACCTTTAGTCTTTGTCCCACTGAAATTTAGTGCAAACTTCTTAGCTACTTCAGGATGTCCTCTTTGCATTTTCTGACAAAAATTGAGGCAACCCACCCTATGGAATGCTTCCTTGAAAAAAGGTTTAGAATTGATGAGTTTCATGTCATGTGGTTCATCTCTCGCAATATACCCCCCTTTGTGGATCTTCTTTCCTTGTTGATTTTCCATAATTAACGTTTTGAAAACCTCCTATAACCTCTTATGAAAATTGCTATGCGAATTGTACAATAAAACATGAAATTTTAGGATTTTTTTATAGAGTTGGCACGCTTAGGGTTTACTTGACTGAAAATATTATACACAACAATAATGTGAAGTTAAGAAAGATGCAAGTAGGAAGTGTTAAAGAGGATCAACAATTCAATCTGAATAAAATTGCAAACAAGCAAAATGAAACAACTCTGTGTAAAACAGAGGGTTTGGAGTGCCAATGGTTGAGTTCGGAGCACCAGTCTGCAACGCAATTTGAACTAGGTTTTTATGAAAGACTGGCAATACTTTTCATGTTTGAGGGGAAACATATAATTGATTGGTTAAAACCTCATACTTAGACGAACCTAAATTTTGACAAGGGTTTGGTCAATCGAAAGATAGAGGGTTCGCAACACTAGTCTGTAGCGCACAGTTTGTAGCACAGAGTTATAATGGATAGTTTGCAGTGCAGAGTTGGCAGTGGGAAATGTTTATTTTTTCCATGGGGAAAATGTAAGATGTTTCTTTGGTATATCAATATTGAAAAAGGACAAGGTGTAGGATACCACAACTGTGAATTAAAAATAGTGCAGAGAGTTGATAGCGCATAAAGTATTAAAACAATTTGCAACGCAAGGACAAAATTCGAGAGCTTACAGTTTCAATCAACCGTTAATCATCATACAATGACCAAAGGAATACTTGGTGTTTTTTGAACTTGGGATGATGTCCCAGGTGGAATCATCCAATCCTTTTATCTACAACATCCAGTTCACAATACAAACTTCCAACTCTAGCAACATACTTCATTCAAATTGTTAGAGTTGTTCTTTGAAACAATCTTGAAAATCATAATGCATTGAATGCGCTAAAAACAATGAAATATTTATCCACGTGTTTTCAAAGTACAATGATGAGAACTTAGTGCATGAGGTACTTCTTGTTGTGCTGCGAACTTTTAGGTAAGTTTGCAACAAGTAGATCTGACATCCAACTTGACCCTCAAACGGTTGAAAATGACATAATGGAACTTTTGTACATACCTTTGAGACAAGATATATGATGATGATGATTTTAAGAACATGGGTGTGACCCATTCTGACCCTTATTTCCTTCATGATTATAAACAATACCATGACACCAAGGCTCTTACAAAGACTAAAAAACAAGACTATGCCCATGGAAAAAAAATCAAACATGAGTTATGACATGAGATATAACCCAAAGCCTAAAATTAAAAGAACCTATGAATCAAAACTAAAAATACAAAAATATTTGGACCCCTACACATCCTATGTGCTAGCAGAAGGATTTATTTTATTTGTTAGTTGAGGTACAATAAGATTTTGATAATCTAAGGCCATCATTTTCTTTGAATTTAATGTTTTTGCTAAACCACACAACACTTCATAATTACCTATGATTCTTTTGGATGGATTTGTTGTAGTAATCTTAGAGGATCACATACATGCCCTATTTGAAAACATGAATTTGAATGAAAATGAATAACACATTTCCATATACAACAAAGAAATGTTGACCATACTTCATGATATTTCCAAGTGACATGAATTCCTCAAAAATAAGTTCTTTATTAAAAATAAACCCCTTAGCTTGAATCAATTTCTCACACAAGGTACACTAACAAATTTTAAGTAGCAATGTGTAGACTCTCTTCAAGCCTATTCCTTTGAGATCATTTATGATAAGTATAAAGAAAATATTGTTGCATGTGTTTTATCTCAGCAAAATGAACCACCCAATAAATGTAAATCTTGGGATAGGAACATGCAGCGGAATGAATATGGTCGATATCCATAGTGGATAGGGTTTACCCTAGATGCTCGATTTTCATACCAAAGACATCGTCATCGTTGAAAAATTTTTGGATAAGAGAACTCACATTATCTTGTTGGCTGCATTTAGGGGTGAGGGATCTTAGAATTTACTCTAGCCATCGCTTGAGTTGAAGCAAGTCATGTTGTGAGAGTTGGAAGCCATGTCCTTCCCTAAGAATTTAGGGGTGTGTAGTTCAATAAATTTATCAGTTGATGCCTATTGCAGAATCTGATTAATTCAAGATGGGAGAAGACAACAATTCAAAAATGGAGGATTTTTTCTCTTTGGTCCAGTCTTTGAACCCTCACAACATAAATCATACCCATAAAAGGATATTTGTAAAACGATTGGAAGGCATGCCTCAACTGGACCTCCCATCTCTAGAACCAAGAAGGAAATCCCTCATTTTGGTTGAACATGCTTTGATAAGAAAGTTTACAGGACATTGGCCTAGTCCAAAAGATGTGGAAAACTGGGTGGTTGAGAAATGGTGTTGGAGATATTTCACACCCACCTAGTATTTATTTTACTAAGTTTACTTTTCTATGTTGAGGGTGCCTCTGGTTAGTGATATTCTCCCCTAGATGAGGGCATCACATCCTCTTTAGTATTGAGTTAGTTACATCTAAGTTAGACTATTGGAGTGGAGTCACACATGGAAACCTCAGTATTATCACCAAGTGTTGTATGCATACCTCATGATCATCACCAGGAGGGAACACTTACCTTGGGATCATCACCAGGAAGGGGCCACACATGTGCATGCATGATTTTCTCCTCACTCCACTAGTGATTGGTTAGTTAACTAATGATTGCATGACCAATTAACTAGGACTAGGTGGAAGTTCACTCCAGAGTCTGTTAGTGAGTCCTCACATCTCCATAGATCACTACTATGGTGCATTAGTTACTCATGTGGCCTATATCTATTATAAATTATTCACTCTTTGAGTGTGGAACAAAATTAATACAATTCATTCTTTTTCCTAAGCTTGTATATCTTCTCTTCTCTCTCTCACAAACTTTGTGTGATTTTTCTACTAGCTAGGTTCATTGTGAAAACTTCACAAATGATCTCCTAAGATTAAAGGACATGTATTGTCATTTTCTTTTGGCCATGGTTATTTTGTTTTTGTTTTTCTCAATAAAGAAGATAATAATTCTATATTATGCTATGGACCATATTTTATGGGACCTAGGGGAACGCATATCTCCTTGTGGACCCTAGACTTCAATCTAGAAGAGGAAATTACATCGGTTTTGGTGTGGGTTAGATTGCCACATGTCCCTCTAATATTTTGGGATGATTGTATTCTTAGATATATTGGAAATAAACGGTAGATTCATTGACTGAGCAACCAAAAGGAAAAATTTTCTCCTATGCAATAATATGTGTGGAGATGGATTTGGAGAAGGGACTCCCAGAGGCTTTACAAATCAATATTGATGGGTGGAGCCATCATCAGATTCTAGATTATGAATAGATTCCATTCAAGTGCAATATATGTCATGAATATGGACATTTTCCCAAAATTTGTCCAAAAACTTAGGAGGAGCAACCCTCTTTAAAGAAAAAGATAAGAAAAGAACCCCGAGTTTAAGATGGTCTCAAACAAGTGTTGAAATTCTTAGTGTAATGGGTAACCTCAGTCAAGGAAACCTTGGGAGAGTTTTCCCACTTCAAGAAAAAATCAGTTTGAAGTTATTGGGAATCTAGATGGTTCATTAAATCTAGAAGACATGTAGAAGGAACCTGAAAAGGAAGCAATTGAACGCAACTCTAGATTATTACGCTTCGATAATGGCACAAATCCATCTCTTCAGTATCTTGAGACTAATGCTCTATCTAAAATGGAGGAATAAGATGAAGAGGATGAAAAAGAGGGTGTAGAGGAAACAAATGAGGAAGAAGAGGAGGCCGAGGAAATAAAGGACGATGAAGGGGAAATTGAGGAAAAAGAAACAGAGTCAGTAGCAAGGGTTCACTCTAAATATTATAAATCCATCGATGAAATACTGAAGAAATCTCCAAATAACTCCCCCCCTTTCAAAAGGGAAAAGAATCCCCCCCTCTCACAAGGGAAAGGAAATATATTTGTGAATATATGACTTATGAGGCAAATTTTTTTATCTCGGGACATCAGGCACTTTTATAATTCATTATGGGAGGGATTACATCTGGAAAGTGATAATTATGTTTTGTTTATGTATTCTTCTTTGTAATCAATTTGTAAGAATATACCCTCATTCTCAAGAATTTGGAAAGAAAATACCTTGCAAGAAAATTCACCTTCTTTCCTCCTAGTTCTTTGAAGGGAGAAAGAACAATTATGCAAAAAATTATAATATCTTCAATCAATACCCCATTTTTATGCTTTCTATTATCTCTTCTATAACTTTTTTATATTAAATATTTCACAATTGCGATTTAAAAAAATAAAAAAAATAAAATGAACCACCTACCTTTAACTCCATCTTAGCTAGCCAACCTATATGTGTGAAGGAGCTCCTTGTAGACTACATAATAATTTCTACTATATTCCAACACCAATCAAACATCATTAATCGAAAGAAATGACAACCTTGGACTATGAGGAATTATGTCATTATCGTTATAAATGAAATTTATTTGTGGAATACCTCTCATCTTTTACAATGGGATTTTTTTTATCATGAGTATGCATCTCCATTTATGGTCTCCTGGATTTTCACAAAACTTGAAAGACATGTCCTCCAAACTTTACTGGCACATAATGAAATTTGAAGTTGAACTTGGTTCATAAAATGTGGTACAAACTAATGCTTGTCCTAATTCTCATAAAAATTATAAATTATTATTATTTAATTATTTAATTACAAACTTTTACTATAAAAATGATAAATTTTGATTTTGATTTAAATAATTAATATGGAGATTTTATTTTATTTATGGAAACAATATAGATTTATCAAATTAAAAATATGTTTTATTTTTTATTTTTAAATTTATCTTCAAAGAAAATTTGGTATTTGTAATTATATCCATTGAAATATGATATTTATATATTGAAACAATATAGATTTGCAAATATATTTGAAGTATTTATGAATAGATACATTTATCATTGAAACAACATTATATATTGAGCATTTGTAAATCTATCATTGAAATGAATCACTAAGATGCCATTTCTAGATTTATTCAACATATTTCTTTACGATTTCATAGAAGATCTATTAATCATATGTGTGTGGGGGGGCATTATGCTACATTTTAGGTTTTAATGAACAAAGTATTTGTTAGGTATCTACACGAGATTCTACTAGTCTTGTTTCAAGACAATATCTCTATATATAGTAGAACATTCAAATACCATATAGAGAATTTCAATATTGTATTATCCACTTTACCACACCAAATCCTCTATGTAATGTAAAATAATCCAAGTATGAGTTTTCCAAGATTTCCTTAGAATACTTTAGCCTTATTGTCTCTACATAGTGTGTTAGTATTAGTCCCACATATATCAAATCCATTCAAGAGTGTCCATTTCCTATGACCCTTAAGACGCTTTGTAGATTTTTAGGTTTAGTAGGCTTCATTTGCAGCTTTGTACAAAATTTATTTTCCATCACAGTGTCCAATGTCTATGACTATGATGCTTAAGAAGCTTTGTAGATTTTTGGGCTTAGTAGACTTCATTTGTAGTTTTTTACAAAATTTATTTTCTATCACAATCCATTTACTAACTTCACAAAGAAGATTTATTTTATTTGTTAGTTGAAATTCAACAAGCATTTGATATTTAAAGGTAGATTTTCTTCCAATTTAATGCTTGCTACACCACAAAACACTTCATAATTGGTTATGACTATTTTGGTTTTGGACCTAGTGTAGTACTCTTAAAGGATGACATACATGTTGTCTTTGAAAGCCTGAAGTTGAAGGAAAATGAATAACACATGTCCACATATAATTTCTATTTGTTGGCCATACTTCATGTCATGGCCAAGTGGTGTGAATTCCTTGGAAATAAGTTCTTTATTAAAAATAAAAACCTTAGCTTGAATAAATTACTCACACAAGGTATGCTAATGTTGTGCATCTTAGTAGATCTAAAGATATAAAATATACATTAACTTAAGAATAACACAATAGAT
>JASDQU010313594.1:2092-13363 GCA_032191745.1 Picea mariana | reverse complement strand
GCATGAAACAACAAGCAGATCAACATCGTAGTGAAAGAAGTTTTGAAGTAGGGGATTGGGTATTTTTAAGACTACAACCATACAAACAGATGTCCCTCAAGCAAGCCAAGAAGGATAATAAATTATAACCAAAGTACTATGGCCCTTATAAGGTGTTGCAAAAGATTGGTACTATGGCATACAAATTGGAGCTGCCTGCATCTTCACGAGTACACTTAGTTTTCCATGTTTCATGCTTAAAGAAGGTTATAGGTGACAAGATCCTAGTTCAAACTATATTTCCAGAACTTGACAATGAAGAAAAAATCATATTGGATCCTAAAGCCATCACTGACACAAGAATTTGCCAGCTGAGGAATAGATCCATTTTAGAGTATCTCATTAAATGGAGGAAAATACCGGCTGAAGATTCCACTTGGGAAGATGAGTCTTTTATACAGAAGCATCCAGAGTTACTCAAGCATTACGGACAACACTTGTCTCAAGGGGAGGGGCATGTTAAGCCCTAATATTGGCTCATTACCCCTTAATTGGGGCATATTATATTAGTATTGTTATTTTATTTATGTCGGCTTTAGGCCATTAGTTGTAATTATACCTCCTAGTCTCCTATATATACCAAGGAGACATTTTCATTTTGAATCATCTTGTACTTTAACATTTAAGTGGGGTAAAAGGAGGTTTCCCCCTCAAAGAGGCTTATTATCTTAAATTATCTCTTTTTCAAGGCATTGAGTACTTTTTATGAGGTTTTTCTATGCTACATTGATATTTGGTTCTTAACATGGACTCTCTTATTTGAGTCCTACAGAGTATTTGTCTCTAAAACAAAGTCTTCTCCTTTTGATTCTTGGACCTATTCATATCCAATTTCAGTTGTGTCCTTTGTAGCATACTCAATATTGCTCACCTCTCTTACTGGGACTCCTTCATCAACATTTTCTTGTCACAGCTGAATGACTCCCCCTATCACTCTTCTCTCTATGCTTCTGACTATTCTCCCCCTTTATTTCTAAAAGGTTAAATTTCCTTGACAAGGTCTCTCCTCTTGTTATCTCTACAGGATGTCACGTAGATAATTTTGTACATCAGAATGTTGTTGTTTCAAATGTTGATGTCCTACTGGAACACTGCACAATTGTAGCTCATTTTTTTTCAAACAACCCTTGGATCAACCCATTGATTCTCATCGATCTCTAACCAGATGTATCTGTCTTTATCCAAGATGCTTATTTACTGTACATTCAGTTTTCTTCCATGAAGCCTACAATCCAAGGCTTTTATGACCATATTCATCACAAGAAAAAACCATTACAAACACTATCATACCTCCTTTGACTCATCCATGAAGGTGTCTCTCTTCTAAACTTGCTTTGAGGTGTATGAGTAGCTTCTGGATGTCTTCCTTGATATGATCTTCTAAATATTGTAGTATTGCTTTCATTCTTTGAAAATGAAGAACCTGAGTCATACCTACTTTCCCTTTTTACAAATGAAGGACCTGTGTCAGACTTGTCTTCACCCTTTACAAATGAAGGACTTGCATCATGTTTGTTAGGAGTACTGATTTCTTCCTTGTTGTATCCAAGACCATATTTGTTATTCGGTGATCTCTGACTATCCAAGATCTCATCCAGGATCATGGAACTATTCAAGAACTTTATTTGGGTGTCTGAATTCTCAACATTCTTTATAATATTCACAACTTATACTTCCATCTTATGACATGATTCTTCTTCTCCTTCTTCCATGGGATAAATGTTAACAGAACATTCTTTTACTTTTTCTTAGTATTCTTGTTTTCTTGTAGGGGAGGATTCAATATCAACATTATTATCTGTTCTTATGATTTTAATTATACACAGAGACTTTTCCTTGTCTCCATTCATGTGCTTGAAACATCCATTGTCTCTATACCAGAGGTCTTTTTGTTTTTGAGCTGAAATTACTAGACCACATTTTTCACTATCTTTCTTTTTCCATGCACTGGCATTTCTACCTAAGGGTTTTATCCTTATATCTACTTTGTAATTCTTCATATGGTAGTTTTCATATTTATGGCTGAAGTTATGACAGTTATAACATTCGAGCTCATTTTTCAAAAGATCAAAGTGATTGGTTCAACTTTGTCTACTCATTGGTTGTTCATTATTTCTTGACCTCCTCAGTTGCATGTCTCTAATCTTAGTTTGACAATTTGTAATATGTGGTTGTTTTTTACTTGGCTATCTCATTCTTTGTTGTGGCAGATATTTATTCCTAGAGTGTCTTGATTGCTCATGTATAAATCTTAAGGAACAATTTATAGCTTTGTGGCCAAAATTAGAACAATAGAAACAATATCCATAGAAAAAATCTTTGTACCTAGAAAATGGTTGTCTTCTTTGAGCAGATCGATTTCTTCCATGCTGATGATTTCCTTAAGCAGAGGGTGTATTATTTATTTTTTCTACAGATTCATTTATGGAACCTTTTTCTTTACTCCTCCTTGGTGGTTGATTATCCTCCTTTGTTTCTGCAGGTTTGTTGTTGTCATTGGTTGTGGATTTAACAAAGTTGATGGATTTTTTGTTGCTTGGATGACCACTACTTGATCCCTCTTCATAACCCAAACCAGTTTTCAACTTTGGATTTCTTTGCTAATTCAAAATGATGGATAATCCTTTTGAGGCTTTGATACTTGACAGATTCTAGCGATACAAGGCTTGAAACTTCTCCAACTCTTTTCTAGTTTTCACTACTTCTTCTTCCAGAGCTTCACATCTTGCCTTCTTATCTGTTAACCGTTGTTTCAGAATGTACTCGATTTTCTTTTCCTCTTCTAATTCCAGTTTTAGTAGGGAAAATTCTTCATCATGCTTTTTACTGCCTTTATTGAAATGTATCAACAATTGTTTTTTCTTTCTCTTCTTAAGTCTGAGTCTGTCAATCTCTTCCAAAGAGTTGATCAATTCTCCTTCCAAGTCAACCAATACTTCTTCATCATTAGCATCACTTCCTGTTCTTTTATTATCATAATAGTCTTTGGCCATAAGCATGAATTCATTTACCTTATCTTCGCAAGACAAGTCACTATCTACGTCTTCTGAAGAGTCATCATTGTTTACACATAAACGTTTCTTTTTATCAAATATTTTGGATTTGTACTTCTCTTCACCTTCGGAGTTTTGGTCCTTCTTCTTGTGTGGACACTTAGATGCAAAGTGACCTATCTTTCCATAGTTAAAAACATTTGAAGGGAAACTTGGCTTGATACTTGCCTGATCCTTTCTTTAGTCTTCTCACAAATTTTTCTTCAATTTCATCAAGCTCAGAATACTCATTCTTATATTCTTTAAATGATGCTTATCTAGTGGTAGATTTATCTTTACTAATCCTCATTTCATAAGAAGTTAGATTTCCTAGGAGTTGATCAATATACATAGTCTTAAGATCATTCAATTCTTCTATTGCAGAAAATTTTGGATTGAATCTATCAGGCATAGATCTTAAGATCTTCTGAACTAATAATGTGTCTTCAATCTTCTCACCAAGACCTTTCATGGCATTCACAAGCTCCTCAACTCTTAAGAAAAATTTATTAACTGTCTCATCCTCATTCATCTTTAGTTGTTCAAACTATATTCTATAGGTTTCAATATTATCATTCTTTACCTTCTCATTACCTTCATAAATGGTAATGCGTTTGTCCCACATTTCTTTGGCATATTCTAAGTGTATAGCTTTTACAAATTTTTCTTCTGCAAGACCACTCAGAGTAGCATTCATAGCCTTAGCATTGAAGCTGAATAGCTTGTCATCCTTATTATCTAGTACAATTATCTTTACATAACCAATCTCTACCACATCCGAGACATCTTCACCTAAAGCCATTATGTAGGTTCTCATCCTAACTTTCCAGAAGCAAAAGTTTGTTCCAATGGACCAAAATTTTCCATTATGATTATTTTAAAGTCTATACAAAGAACTTAATGACAATCAAAATAATGCAGGGAGGTAAGCAATAGAATATTCAACATCAATCACACACATGAAATATACAGAGATAGATATTTCCTGAGGAAACCCATACTGGGAAAAACCTCTTCTTCTTGATATGATAAGTAATCTTTATTTTTTGTACATTATCATTCTTATGAGAACCAACTCATTATGAGGCTACCTCCTCTGTTTTGAAAACTGCAACTTGCTGAGAGCACCAACTCTTTGGTTTCTGTAGCACCCACTAGAAGGAAGCACCAACTCCCTGGTTTCTCTAGAACCCACTAGAAGGACACACCAACTCCCTAAGTGTTCCAGCACCAACTAGATGGAAGCACCAAACTTCCAGTCACACAAGCACCAAACTGTATAACATAGAACAATAGTTCTCCCTTGCACCACCCTGCCACCCTGGTTTTTCTAGCTGCAACCAAATGGAAGCTATAGCTCCCTGTGTTCAAGCACCCACTTGAAACTATGAGGACAACATTACTCCCTAGCACCTCCCTACTATTGGTGATTTAAAATGTCAACATAATTTCACCCGCAAAGTGTTGCTAAATCCTATTATTATATAAGACTAAATAATGCTAGTAGGTGGGACCCCTTGAACTTTTGAAGATCAGATCTGTTCATTTTCAATGTTATGATGATGTGCTACAAAGGTTTACATGGTTGAGGAGAACATGGTTGCCATTGATATGAGTTAATCTTTGAGATGTTGTTCCTTCATGATACTGCAGCCTGCTATTCATATATGGTATTTGTTCTTCTCGCACCTGCACAACAAACATGTTAGTAAATTTGCATGAAGGGTAGTTTTGAAGAAGGCAAAGTATTATAACGAGTGCAAAGGGACATATTTGTGCTATAATACATGCATAAAATATCAATCGATTATAGTTAGACCCTAGCTAACAAGGAAATGGCTATGAAATTGTGTTAAATTACATTTTTATATGCATATGGGGGGAATTTTGGTGGCGCATTTGGCAAGGTGATAATGCAATGGTTATGCATTGGTTAATGGAATCGGTAGTTGATATACATATGTTATGAACATCGATGGCTCATGTAATTAATGGCTTTGTGATTTTATATAGGCCATATGTATGGTGATTATGCTATGCTTCAGGTTGATTTTGATCATGCTATTAGTGACGATTATATACATGATCTCTTAGGTTGCATACTGGTCGAGCAATTTATTTGAATTATATTGGGAATATGAATATGGGTGGCGCATTTGGGAAAGTAATAATGTGAATGATTGAATTGTTATATGGAACTTCGATTATGCTATGGTTTAAATGTGTTGATATTCTCGATGTATGGGTTGATTAATGGTGTTAATGGGGAGCTCATTGGCATGTACTGTTGAGTAAATGAGATGTGGGTGGAGGTGACATGCATTTACTGCATGTCACATTTACCCTTCTCATTGGCCACCACCCAAGTCGGACTATTTTTGATCTCATTGTTGTGTTAATGATTCAGATGTTTTGTAGGGTGAAACCGCTCAACCACCTCTCGTCTTAAGAATTTTGATTAACAGGAATGTATTTTTTGGCCATTCTTGACTTCACTCTGGTTATGAAATGATTTTGGCTTAGTTGTATGGGTTTGTTTTTTTCTTGAGTGCTCCAACTATGTGGAATTTTGGTTTTGAATGGAAAATGGATGGTTCTTCCGTGATAGTTTTAAGTTCATCAAAGTTGTTAGCCTTCCTTAGTGATAATTCTTTGTTACCACTGCATTTTGGTTGAAGGGTTTTGTTTAAATCATGTTTGGATGGTTTCCTTCATGATTCTTGGGCTTCACTAGAACCATGTTGTTGTCACAAAGGCAGACCCAAGGTTCAACGCTACAAGAGCGCACCAACAAATCCCTAACTACTTACCCTTTCAGCAACACGTGCGAAGAAGATGAAGTCTCACTCGAGGTAAAGGCAGGGGTGGTTGCAGGACTCAAATGTCTGCAATCTTAGCTAGGAAACAGATCTATGATTATATCTCTTATAGAGCACTTAGAATCGATTATCCATCAATATTCATTCCTTATTATACTTCACAGATAACACAGAGCATCGCAGTAGTCACTTAGATCTAAGGTAACTTAGAACTTAGAAGCAGTAAACAAGTCAGATCCAGTAGTTCAACACTAAGTATCTTCATACATATCAAATCTACTATGTATACCTATCTAATAAGCACAAAGCATAAATATATCCCTCTAAATATATCAAAGCACTTAGCAAAAGTAGAGATAAGCACAACAAGTCAAGGCACAAAGCATAACACATAGATTTACGTGGTTCACCCCCACCCTGGGCCTACATCCACCAACTCTTCTTCTATATTATCATTATCCAATCGGTTACAAGCACAAATCTGTAGAAACTCTTACTTCGCACATGACAGAAGATCTGCGCAGCCCGCTTGATCCTTCTTCCTTTCCTTTTAGCACAAAGCCTTCTATATCTTCACACAGGGACTTGCACTAAGCTCTACAAGTCTATACAGAATGCACAAATCTTCGGATCACACAGATCCCTTCTTGGCACTTAGCCTATATCACATAGATACAATACAATCCCTCCCTCTCTACTAGATTCCTATATGTCTATTTATACATACAAAATGGACCTAAGCATGGGTAAACCCATGGGCTAACATCCCTTTCCCATTACATATTCCCAAAACCCAAAAAGGGACCTGAAAGTGGGCCGAGATCCCTTGATCTCTAATTTGTCTAGAACTCCATACTTGATAGGTTGTCGAAGTCCCAAAAATGGTCAAATATGACCAAGTAACTTCAAGACTTGATCAAGGGCCAACAGGCCCCCAACACTCACCCGTGACTTGTCACGAGTCACTCTGGTCTGAGCAATTCTGCTTCGAATGCCTCGATCTTGGATCAAGATATTTCGACCTACTACAATGCTACTTCTTCTTGCTCAGTGAACTCCTGAATGAGTGTGTCATTGACTGGTCCTTATAGATGTTGTTCTGCTGCAGTCACAACTTGTTCAAGTTCTACTCCTTGGCTTTCAATTTTAGTGAACAGTTGGCATGCCTTCTCTTGAACTAGTTGAAGTCATTGAGAGACTTCCATCACTTTGGTCTAGATCGTGTGTATCTGTTGTTGGCTCATGCATTGCTCTGGAAACCTCCTCATTCTCTCGACTGGTGAAAAGGCCTTTAGCTGCGCCTGTAATGTATCTGCATGTTGCTTTTCTTCTTGGAGCTGTGACTCCAATGCTTGTAACTCTAGATTCTCTGTGAGTTTTTCCTACGTCTGATCTCTCCTAGAGATCAGCTACTTGTACTCAAAGGTAAGAGATTTCATTATGCCAGCTACATTGTGAGTAGTTGCCTCTCTTAGGTCTGTGATTTCTTGAGGGGTCTCAAGAACAGTACGAAGTTCCAGGTCTGCGATGCGTTGTTGATGATGTTGGATCACTTCTTCAAGCTGTGCCACCTACTATGGAATTCGTTCTTCATCTTTCACTTCTATGATGGTCATAGAGTGAAGTTCTCTGCTGACCAATTCCTTTACTTCTAGCTACTCTTCGATCAACTGCTCCTTGCTCTGTTGTAGCTCTGCTTTCTTGTTGTCCCACTATGCTTGAAGAGAAAGTTTTTAACGTTTGGCAGCACTTTGTTGCTCGACAAGTACTCCCTATACCTGTGTCAAATCCTGGATGGCTTGTGTTGTCTCTTCCTGAGCTTGTCAAAGGGGATCTTCAACTTTATCGTTAATTTGGTGCAATTGGGTTGGATCATATCCTGGTTCTACTATTATTGATGTCAGAGGCACAGTGGAGACTGCACGGCTAGACTGGAGTGCCTACTACACTCCTTAGAGTTCAATCTCAATGTGATTATACATCTGCTCCTGCTTCACCTCCTAATTCTCTAATACCTCTTGTGAAGCATCGTTCACAGCTGTAATGATGAAATTAAAATCATCCAATGTGAGGGTAGTCCACATCTTGGTTACAGGAGCTCTAGGTTTCTTCGGGGAGGAATATTTTGGAGGCGAAACCTTCCTTTTATTCAACAAGTCCTCTTTGTCCCTAGGCTTTGGTACTTCACCTTTCTATTGTTCAATTTCTACACCTTTGATATCTTCTCCATCACCCCCTTTGTCTGGTGAAATGGATGCAGTCCTCACAGATGTGATGTCTACATCATGAACCTCTTGAGGCTTCTTCATCCTTCTTGGTCCGGGTGTATCCTGCGCAGCTTATGGGATATCTACATCAAACAAATCCACAGGGTTGGTTGGAATAAGGAGGTTCGATGACCATTCCTTAGTGATTTCTTATAATTATTCCTCTGTTAGCTTGTAATATGACTACAACTGTTGCTTGTGCTCATCATCACGTGCTGTTATATAAATGAAGTGGCGATCCACACTTAACTTCATTGAGGGATGAAACCTGTAGAGGGTATTCGGGTTCATCTGGGGCTCGGACTGGATGGATTGTTTCAACTGGTTGTAGTACATATGGAATATTTCATTGGACTGTCGCTGCTTGTTCATATCATTAGAGTACCATAGCATATAGAACTTCATGGATAAAGGTTCGAAAGGCTTGATGTCGGGGAAGGTCGCACCTTTCGACATTTCCCATGCAATGAATGTGATTAGGATGAGAAGCCATCTAAAGTGGAACTCATGCCCTTGGTCTTGCTCTTCTCTGCAATCAAGCTCCAGTTGGTTTACAAGGTACTGCGCCCAATTCATCTATAGTCCCTCCACGCACTTTCTTGTGAGGTCAACTACGAATCCAATCACTTGGGTGGGCTGGTTCTTGCAAAATATCTTTCTTGTGATCAACTAACATGCGAGGAGCACTGCGCCATTTTGGATAGAGGTTACCTTGTAACCTCGCGTTCCCTTCTTAACATCACCATTAGTCTCTTTGAGTCTCTATGCTAATGCTCGATTTGAGGTCTTTCCATGGTAAAAATGTTGTGGGTCAGGGCCATGCATGCTCATCCCTATGATCTGATTGATCAAGGGAAGATCCACAGTGATGCGATGGTTCAACCATAAGTAACCTCTGTGATAGCATGACAGTAGTAACTTTACACATGCATTCACCTCCCAATGTCGTCCAAAGTGTAGGATCTTCATCACATTGAGCACTATGGACTGTGCAGGGTTCTGGGTCCATGGATGTGGGATAATCTTTGATTTTTTTCCTTTAGTCTTGGTCAGATACTTGTGTGGGACGAGCATGTTGTAAGCCTTCCTATCGCCAAGGTTGAATTCATTGAACTTCAACGCTGCGAGCTTATCCTGGTCGGCTTGAACTATGCGTATCCCTTTTGGGAGGTATGTCGTGACCAAATCATAGTCAAAATCTCTAGGCACGCTTTCTTGGTTGATGGTGCCACTTAGAGGGGTTAGGTAGGCAGCTAGAAATCTCGGAATCAACTTGGCGTTCGCAATGTCGTCTCTGTGATTTGCTCTTGTCTCTATCGCAATTCTAGAAGTTCCTGCTCTATGAGCAGTCAATGGGGAAGCTTGGACCCCTCCTATTGATGATTCTTTCACACCTGCAGACATCCTTCTTTCTAACATTATTTTCTCGGTCCTGAGATCAGTGAGTACTTCCTTCATAGATTCTTCAAGTACGCTAAGCTATTTGGACATACGCTCTCGAGATAGATTATCGGGGTCACAATGATCTCAGAAACTACTCAAGAATGAACAACGAGGGTGTGATGATCACTGTATACACTTGCTAGTATGTGGGATTCAAATTCTCAGTTGGAAAAAGTGTTCTTCGGTCATGGCGCGATGAGATAAATAGGCGATCTTGGCAACGATTTTCTTTGCAATGGGTATGAGCCTCATTAATTCATCTTCTATTTGTTATGGCACGGTCCTATGGTCTGGTGATCATACATCAATGATTTTCGATCCGTTCGAAGCAGAATTCAAATGGATATATCATCCTCTAACAACTATATTGATTTGGCATGACAAAGTGGCCTATGTCATTGTTCTGATATCTCAGTGAAGTTCAAATTATGCAAGTTTTCCTTCTACGAGGTACCCTCGAGAACTTGCTGTAACCTTTCAATCTTAGCCTTCTTCTTACTTAGCTTTCCAGCCTTCTTCCCCATGAGCTTTGTCTCAGTGGTTCTTTTCTCATTCTGATTCTTATTTTCCTTGAACATAGTCACTTCATGCTGCTGAGATTCTTTCCTAAGACTCAGGGGTACTACTTCTTCTATATCTGAGACAGATACTTCAATATTCTGTGAGTCCTCTAATGTTCTTGCGGTTTTGATGTCTGGGCTTCTAGTGTCAAATAGCTTTGATTTGTTCTCCTGCTCTTCAATCAACTTCGCAATCCTTCTGGTCATGAAATATTTTATCTCTTGTCTCTGTTGTTGTAATACCTTTTCTTCTTCCTTCTTTCTGTCTTGATCTCTCTCAATCCAAGGTTTTCCAAGTAACATAGTAAACGGGGTGCTATCCTCAATAAAATTGATAATCTCAAAATCTTTTTCTGTCGAAGTTCCATTGACATTCATAGATATCTGAGTGAGCCTTCCACATAGGTTCACCAATTTTCCTCTAAATAGTCCTATTCCTCCTAATGAAGGGGTCATATCAAGCTTCCCTATTGCTTCCCAAGTTCTTTCCGGCATAATGTTCACCAGTGTTTCTTCATCAAGGATAGATTCAATGTCGAAGTCTCCTATTCTTGCTTCAATGCATTATTTTTCTTTAAAGATATTTGGTAGCCTAACATGTCGGTGATCGTTCAAGGTGTCTTTCATCTACAGCAATATCTTCTCTGATTCTTGTTGGGGTTCTACTATTTTTGGATCTGCCTTAGGGTTTTCTTCATTCAAATTCATTCTTTCGAGCTTAGAAATCATTCTAGGGAAATCCAATACTTCATGGTCCAAAGATTTTCAACAAAGGCAACTAGGTATTCTACCATGGAATTCCTTAGCTAGATATCCTGGTCTTCTACAACTGTAACATAAGGTTAATCCTCTCTTCCTTTTAAATGATCCCCAACTTGTTCTATACTATGCACTAGGATCATGGTAGCTAGTCTGCAAAAAATTCTTTCTAGGATCCTATTAAGCCCTAATATTGGCTCATTACCCCTTAATTGGGGCATATTACATTAGTAATGTTATTTTATTTATGTCGGCTTTATTCCATTAGTTGTAATTATACCTCCTAGTCTCCTATATATACCAAGGAGACATTTTCATTTGGAATCATCTTGGAATTGTACATTTATGTGGG
>JASDQU010313593.1:0-13481 GCA_032191745.1 Picea mariana | reverse complement strand
ATCAGAATACTCACACGCGGTCACTGTGAACTTGAGCATCTCGTCTACCACGGAAATAACCAGAGCAAGAAAATCAAACAGAATGTTCTGTTCGTTTAAATAATGGAACCCATCTTCATAAAGTCTATCGCAGTGCTGCCAAAGGGAGATAAAGGTATCTCTAAGGTTGTCAGCAATGCAAACAGGAGATGACTTGACATGCAGAGGCAGGATGTCGAAGGGAAAATACGTGTGCAAAATACACGGAGAAGATGGAAATAGCGCTTTGTTCATCAAGGGAATTGTTGAACTGATAATTTTCCGTTGCGCGGACCAAATCGTCGGGATTTTTCTCGCCCTCTGACTTGCTATCGACGTTTGTTTCTGGAACATTGCTGCGTGTAGCTAATGGTGTACACGTGTAATAAATGGAACCTCTACTCTGCTCATTCAGCGAGTTTTATGCGTACCCGTGGTCAGTTTTATTTTTTTATTTTGGTATTTTCAATTGAACAAGGCTAGCGCATATTGCCTTTCTGCTCTTGTGCACGCAAGCCCACCGCAGCTCAACATAAATCTTCTACAATATTTCGCATATATCATCACAAGGTCTACACACCCTCTTTAAGAAGAAATTATCTTTGTAGCAAGATTGTAACCATATGGCTCCAGGATGAGTGACCCCTTGCAATATGCTCTCATAGCCTTTTTTTTCTCAAAGCAAAAATTGAATTTTTCAACATATTTCAACTCTAGGTGTTAGGATAATTTTGACTTGGTACATAGTAGGTTAACCTTGATTTGATCAAAAGCGTGTTTATCATAGGTGGTTTACAGTAGCACACAAATTTAGCCCATGGTATTGGTGTGTTGAAGCTTAATTAAAGGCTTGGCA
This sequence comes from Picea mariana, assembly GCA_032191745.1. Taxonomy (NCBI): domain Eukaryota; kingdom Viridiplantae; phylum Streptophyta; class Pinopsida; order Pinales; family Pinaceae; genus Picea; species Picea mariana. The sequence goes on along the minus strand of JASDQU010313593.1, from coordinate 12,607 downwards.
TACTCCATTGCAAAATGTCTCAATTAGCATGTGTTTGGCCAGATTAACCAAGGAAATAATAGATATCTATTTACAAGGTGTTGGTTTTCTTGGTAAAGGGTTTCCATCCTGGTAAATTATTGGTGTTCATGTGTGCTTGTTTATTTCGCTTCTATGATTGTGCTTGTATTTACATGTGGTATCAAAGCATGGTAGGTTTGGACTCTCTCATGAGAGTGGCTTGGGTGTTTTGAGTTGATGTCAAATCTACTAGTAAGAGTGATATGGGGTGAGTTCCAAGAGATACCCCATGACACTGCAAATCAAAACATTAGGCTAAGGTCGCCATAGATATGGGTGGTGGATCTTCTAGTGTCTATTTTGGATGGAGGTTGGGTTTCTATGGATGGTTGCTAGGGTTTTGTAGTCCCAGATGGCTATGGAATGACCATAGAGATGGAAACATGTAGAATGTGTTGTTATTGGCCATAAGCTTATGGGCAATGCTAGGATCGAATTGCAAATGGAGTGAGTTTGCAATGACAAATTATGGATGTTGAGATGTGGACATTGATGCACTTGGACGATGGCCTCAATCTAATAGCCGACGTTGTTTGGAGATCTATGTGAAATGCAAGGCTAGTGGGGTGTGTGAGCTATGTGCTTGCTCGTGTTTCAAGAAGTGGAATAATGTTTCTCAAAGAACCATTGAGTGCATACCTTACCCATGCTAGTAGAGGGTAGTGTTAAGAGTCCACATTAGCGTGGAAATGACATTACATCTTAGCAATGTGATAATATTATCAACATGAGCCAAGAGTGCTCATTGTTGTTTGGTGCATGATGAAGACATCGATGTAAGATTGTTGGAATGATGATTTTATTGAGCAATTTAAGGCTTCCAAAATTATGCATATTGATTAGAGGTGGTGTTGTTAGAATAGTCAGGTAACCATCTCTTGGACCAAGAGTAGTTCCCACTCTTGGAGGTGGTGTCTACAAGCCATATGAAAATGTTGTAGAACCTGGTTTCATTAGGAGCTTGATGGTTGTAAATCTATGTGAATTCTCATGGTTCTATAATTACAACCTATTATTGCACATGTTATTGTACCCGCTAGGTGTGTAGGCCATGATCTGGCTATATGTTGGCATTGCACGCGATTGTAAGACCCTAGGTTCAAGTTATCTTTGACCAATAAAACCCTTCAGATATCGGCCCTTTCGACATCACTTGCATGCGCAAATGAAGTCTCACCCGAGGTATCTATTGGGACTGCAAGAACCAGGTTTCTGCAATAGTGAGGGAATGGGAGGTGACCATTCTATTCATTCTTACTTATTAGTTTTGTGCGCATAAATTTGTCTTTATCCTTCGTGAGCTACTTAGGGAGTTCATATTCATATTACCATTATATTCTAGATTACAACATAACCCATTACTATAATAGTCGTATAAACTGTGCAATGATTATACATAAGACAATTCTAATCTAATAAACACCCAAACAAAATCCATGAACAATCACACAAAAGACAATTAACACAGGATTTAACATAGTTCACCCAACTCTGGGCTACGTCCACAATGATTGGCTTCTTTATTATTCATTTGGTAATTGCTTCAAGCTTGGGCGTTGTTCTTACAAATATATATCATGGTTATCTTCCTCTCTCCTAGCCTAGTTATTCTGCAGTGCAAGTCTCTCTCTCTCTCTGCATCATCTCTTAACATTCAGACATCGATTCTCTCCCTTCTCAGCCTAAACTATCACCCTTCTTACTGACAAGAGCTCTTGGCATCTTGGAACAGACTCCACACTACTGCTCAAGAATAACCACACAGAGGAACCCCTATTCTCCCAACCCATTACATATTTATACATACATTCTAGGGCTTAAAACCCTACTTTTATCATCCCAAAACCTTATTACAATACATGATGACTCAAGTTAACTTGTTGTTTGGGCTGCTTTCATCTAATTTCCCGTCTGCATGTTTCTTTTGCACTATGACTTTTGTTCTTCTCACTTTTACGCATAATTTTATCTTTAGCACATCGAGTTGTCATCCTTCCTTTTCGCCCTCTTTCTTCTCCTTCTTTATTCTCTTATTTATTCCTCTTTCTGTGCATTGTCCCCCTGAATGCACCTCAACTATGCACTCCCTAGTCTTCCTTCTTCTTCTACGCACTTCTTCTACACTTAATATTTTTATGTATATTATTTCCAAAATGCATGTCCAACAGGCCCCCAACACTCATCTATGGCTCATCCTGAGCCACTTAGGCCTATTGCCTACTCCTCCATGCTTCGATGAACCTTTTGGAGGCTCCCTTAGCTACCCCCACTTCCTTTAGTATCATTGTCTTTGTTTTACGATCTCTTTGGTCCCATGCGCAATCAAGGCTATAAGTTTTTCTTTTACTTCATGGGTTGCTTGTTTCACCTTGCCCGCTATAGTGGCCAGTTCACCAATCACACTAATTGTTTACTCCTACATCGGTAAGCATTGTTGAAGGATCTTCTATTGATCCCTCATTTTCTCCACTTTCACGTATGACTGCCTCTATGCCAAAATGGTTGTCACACTTTCAGCTGCTGGAAGCATGTTGATTCTCTCTAAAGCTTGTTGGGCATTTTCCTGTGCTTCTCTTAATTTGGCCTCCACAGCCTTCATCTCTGGATCTTCCACCAAGTCTATCCAGATTTACACACTCTCCTCACAAAGTTTTGCACACTCTTCTTCAACCTTCTTTATGTTGGAAACAACTGTCGTCGCCATTCTCTCTCTTCCTTCTCTTACTTTTGGTGGTGTGCCTAGCGTACTTCACAACTGTAGGTCCTCAATATTTTCTCGGAAGCCCTTGATGACTTCGCCAATCTTCAATACTTGTTCTTCCATAGTAGCATCGACTACTATTGGCACTTCTAGCACTTCCTTGTACAACTTCTGGACAACCGCTTGTGTCTTCTGTGCCATGCTCTCGACTTCATCATTTTCCTTTAACGCTTTGTTGGACCTTTCCTCGGCCTCATTCTTTTCCTTCCTTACTCTTGCCACTTGCCCTTCCATTGCACTCTTTTGTTGTAGAACAATTTCATATTGTTGTTGTAATTCGACCCTTTCCTCCTTTACTTTGGTCAATTTCTGGTGTGCTTCCTCTCCTCAGATCCTAATCTCATGCAACATTCCCATTTGCAAGCTTTGTAATATATGTGTCAGCAGTCACGACACCACAATGTTCAGATAAATGATTTCCTTCACCTGTTCTTGTAATTCTGTCGTTGGGAACTCAATCGCATCTGTCTCAATTTGGAGCGTTATGTGCCCAGTTGCTAGCTTGGTTAAGATTGGATGAGCAGTCTCTACTTCCTCCACCGGAATTATGGTCGTTCCTCCCTCTTTCTGAAGCTCTTTTTTTATGCTAGTTTCTTCCAAGATTTGTTGTAGTGTTGCCAACTATTGTTGCACCTTCTGGTGTTTCTCTTCTTGCTTCCTCGTCGCTTCCTCAATGACTTCCTCTACGACGTCATGTACATGGTAGTTGATGTGGTCCATGTCATCATTGGTCAAAGTGTATATTGGGGGTTCCTTGTGTGCTTTAGTCTTCTTGCACGCACCTCCTACTGGATCCTTCCCCTTATCTTTGTGTTTGACTCATGCCGTGGGGATTGTATGTTCTGCCTTTGTTGTTGATGGCTCGAGTGTATCACCTACGCCATTGTTCTGGTCATTCCCCTGCCCCTCATTCGGTCCTCCATCACTCTTATCATGTTCTTTTTCATCTTTTGTGTGTCCCATTTTCTTTGCTTGGGTTTTCCACCCATCTTCCCAATCATTCACAACCAATAATACATCTTCTATTGTCAACCTATAGTTGGTTGGAAACCACTGGCGTGAAAGGTCCATCTTTGCTTACACGTACATGTGTTGCATTCCTACTTTTAATCGTGCAATGTCTTTGTAGGTTTCCACTGTCTCGGTTGAGATGCACGATGTATGTTCGATTAGATACCTGATATTATCAAAGTATACAAGGAATGTGACATTATTGTCATGTCTCTTCCTTTTGTTTGTCTTATGCCATAAGTTGGCATACCGCCCAACCATATTACTTCTATCGGATGTCCCCATGCGTTGATAATATCTTGGTTCCTTCCATCCTACCAACGCAATCAAAATCAAAATCCATGCATAATGAAATTTTGCATCCTTCTCCTAGGCCTCCCCAATCTGTCAAAAATTGATTCACCAGGAAGGTGGCACAGTTCATTTGGACTCCTTTTGAGCATTTCTCTGCGATTGCGATCACTGTAGTCGATACTTTTTCCTTACGACAATTGTGTTGCAATTTGCAAGGCAACACTTGCGTTGCAAACTGAACACCACTATCATTGATGTTTGCGACATCCAATCCCCTTTTCCCCCTGAAGGTGTGAAATTTCTTCTTCATTGATTTGGATAAGGACCTCTCCCCTACCTTGTTGAACAAAATGTTCGGATTCTCTCCTACTTTTGGGAGCCATGTGATACATGCAATCAACACAGTATCAATTGACACTAGGGGGTCAAGCCACAGTGTCCCCCCATGGATGCAACTAAGTAGTAACTTTACATAAGCATTGATTTCTAGGCTGCGTCCAAAGTGTGGAACCTCCAACATGTTCAGTATTCCTGACTTCTCGAGTCATGTTTACCACATATGTGTTTCCAACAATATCGCTCATGTTCCTGGTACGCTCTTAGCGCACAAGTACTTTTCCTTGTCCATTTCGGGAAACTTTTATTCATCTATGATATCGTGATCCACAATATTGAGGGCGAAAACCTTTCTAAGCATGTCTCCTTCAATACTTACACTAGATGGGACTAGTGTGATCTTGTCAGTGGGTATTTCCCATCTGTTGGTACTTTGACTTGAGGCACATTGTCTTTCCTTGGTGGGATATAATCCATGTGGAAGCTTTCCTGTGAAGCTGAAGCTCTAGATATTTCTTCAACCTCTCGTGCATATGTTGGTCGTTTTGATTGCCTTTGTGCCGCTGTTGATGGCACTCCAAATTTCGGCGGGGCCATTGTTTCGTGTGATAGGTTTTGTTAGATGCTTTGCGGTTGTTTCATGGTAGTTGTAGTTTGGCTATGAGTCACTTGGGTTTGCTCTGGTTCACTCTCTCTTGCATGCATCTCTTAGTAACATTGGTTTAAGGTTAGCGACCTTCGACTGTTTTTGTGCCTCCTTGTCAACTATGCATGTCTCGTCACGCCTTAACTAACTTTTCCAATCCACCAATGGGGTTGATGAATGGTTAAATAAATGTGACTTTATTACCAAATCCATTGTGTGATTTTTGCCTCATATTGCTAATCTATCATGATTTTCGGTGGCTTTTACCTTTTAATATTATACAACGTCTTTATGACCTATCATTAGAATATTATCATTGTCGTTTTCGTGCTTTAATGCTTCCAATGGTCTGTTCAATTCCAAATTGCGCAAGTGTTATGATTTTACATCTGCTTATGTCGTAGTCTTTTTCTTCTGTGTATTATTTTATGAATTGGCACAGTTGTATCCTGATGTGCAATAACCATTCCTTCTACGCAAGGGCTTATGTCATTGTACTCGACACTCTTTTTCTTTTTCTATATCTACTTTTTATTTGTTTTTCTTCCTTTTTCTACTTTTTATATGTTTTTTTGTGTTTTAGCTTCCTACTATAGTACAAATACTATGGTACATGTGTTCGGGCATAGCCTTGATTACTGCACAGACTGTTGGTCATCTCTATAGAGTGTCAACTCACTTCCATTCACCATTCCTTGAAGGACTTCTCCATTCAGGGTTTCCAACTACACAACATTTGTCTATTTTACATGTTGAATCACATATGGTCCTAACTAGTGCATTGTAAACTTTCCTGGATGTTGTGTGAACTTGTTGTCGTAGAGTAATTCCAGATCTCCCACTTGAAACTTTTTCTATCTATTGTGTTTATCATGTCATGCCTTCTCTCTTGCCTTCTGAACTTGTTGATGGAAACCTGCGACAAACCGATCTTCCTCAAGTGATACTAACTATGATAATATCTCATGTACTGCACTAGAGTCTGACACATCAGTCATCGCTGCAATGCGCAAGCTGGGTAGAATACAATCCATTGGCATTACTACTTCTATTCCATAGACCAACCTGAAAGGTGTCTGTGCTATCAACTTTTTGCTTGTTGTCCTATAGGCCCATAACACTGTAGGAAATCTTAAGTCCCAATCATCTCTCCCTATGTTGCATATATTTGTCAATGCATTCTCTAGGATTTTATTGAAAGATTCCACTGTTACATTGGCCTAAGGATGATATGGGGTACTCTTCTGATGATGAATTTGAAAAACCTTGATCAATGATGCAATTGTCTTATTCAGAAAGTGTGTTCCTTGATCACTGAGTAATATGCGTGGACATCCAAATCATGTGACTACATTCCCAAACAAAAATCGTGCATCAATATCCATGGTGTAGTCTGTGATTGATGGTACTTTTGCCCATCTTGTCAAATAATATGCCGCGATGACTATGTACCTTGTGTCGGATCTTCTTTCTTGTGGGTTTATTGGCCCTACAAAGTCTATGGCCCATTTATCAAATGCTTGCAATGTAACTTTTGGATTCAAAGGAATTTCATCCCTCCTAGATGGCTTTCCCACTCTTTGACATACATCACATGACTAACAGTATTCCTTAGCATCTTTGTGAAGTTTGGGCCACCAAATACCTGCCCACAAAATCTTTTGTGCAGTTGCTCTCCCTGCATAATGTCCTCCTGTAATCATGTCATGTGCTTCTTCAAGTATCATTGGTCTTTTGTGTTCCAACAGACATCGTCTCAATATTCCATCTGCACCGAACTTGTATAAATTCCCTGCAATCAAGTGATAATATGTTGCTTTCACTACCAATTGTTTCTTCTGTGCAAATTTCATGTCTGATGGAGCCATTTATGTACTTAGAAACTGCACGATGTCCGAGAAGTAATCGTCCACCATTTTTACTGCAAATAGTTGTGCATCTGGGAAGTTGTCATCTAAATTTCTTGCATCTTCTCCTGATAGTATAAGTGATAGATTAAATGGTCCTGCATTCAACTCCCCTGGTTTCACCACAACCTCATAATCGTATTCCTGGAACAATAGTAGTCATCTACATATTCTCCCCCCCAACACTGGCTTGTTCACTAAGTATTTTAATGCAAAATGGTTTGTGTACATCGTAAAGTGAGACCCCAATAAGTAATGTCTGAAATTTTGTAGTTCATATACCATTGCCAATCCTTCTCGTTATGTAGTAGTGTAATTGTTCTCTATTATGGAAAACTTCTTACTGGAAAACACAATTGGGTGATCTATGTCTCCCTCCCCTGGTTGAGATAGTAATGTTCCCAATGCTATGGATGATGCATCTATGTGAACATGGAACTCCTTGTTCCAATGTAGAAAGATCAAAATTGGCGCGGTTACTAGATTTTTCTTTAATGTGTCCAGACCCTTTCGATAGTCATCGTTCCATTGGAAATTTGCTTCCTTTTTCAGTAACATTTTCGTTGGTGTTTTGATCTGCGCATATCCCTTAATAAATTTTATGTAATAGCTCATATGACCCAGAGTTGCCCTCAGTTGTCTGAATGATGTAGGTGGTTCTAAATCCAGAATTATTGCAATCTTGGATGGATCTAATAGTAATCCTTGCTTGCAGAATACATAGCCTAAAAAAATTCCAAACGATGCGCAAAAATACACTTCTTCAGGTTTAGTGAAATTCGAAATTATCTACACCTATCCAACATTAGCATGAGTACTTCTATGTGATCCTTCATTAAACTAAACACAGTCCAACCATCCTAGTACACTTCAAGAAACTTATGAATGAATTCCTTGAACGCTACAACCACTACTCTGGAGAACACCACGGGGGCATTCTTCAGTCCAATGGGCATTACTGTAAACTGATAACTCCCCCAATATGTCGCAAAAGTAGTCTTGTGTCGGTCTTCCTACGCAATATTTATCTGATAGTACCTAGAGAATCCATCTGTGAAAGAATAAGTTTCATGTGCTCCTACGTTCTCCAATACCTCATATGTGAATGGTGTTGGGAATGGGTCATATAAACAGACATTATTCAACTTCTTCATATCCATGCAAATCCCGATTCCTCCTGTCTTCTTGTCCTATGCTACCATTGGACTAATCCATTCTCATTCATCAATAGGTTCAATGATTCCTATGTCCAACATCCTATCTATTTCGACGTTTACTTTTTCCTTGTACTTCGGATTTAACCTATAAGGCCTTTGTCGCACTTCCTTAGCACCTGGTTTCAAGGGAATCTTCATCTTTCCTAAGTCCATGGCTATCCCCTCCATCTCAAAAAATGTAGTTGGGAATAGGTCATGATATTCGTGCAACAAGTCGACAATATTTTCTATGGTCTCATCACTCCAGTAATCCCCTATATGTGCAAACTTCAGATTCTCTGTCCTCCCAATGTTTACCTTCTGCATATTTATGGGTTGTGTGTACACAACAGACTCAAGCTCTATTCCTTCTACTTATCGTTCTCCTTCCATTTCAGATACTTTCACATTCCTAGGATCTTCCTCATCATATTCTTCCTTAGCCATATTATAACACTCCAATAACTCTTGGATAGTCATATTAGATCTATGCGCACTACACACTGGTACCATCCCCATCAACCCTTCTTCTGAGAAGATCTTGGTTCAAATAGCATGTAGCACTACATCTATTGATGGAGATTCATGTTCAAATGTAAATGTGACTTTGAACCTCTTAGCCAACTATTCCCATCTTGTTGTTTCTCTACGCATTTCCAATTCCAGATACCAGTTCTTCGGAATTGTAGCTAGTGTCTGTATAAATATGTGTGTCCATTATGTTTCTGGTACTGAACTCCATAAATTCCTACACTACTCAACATGGCATGTGATATCACTCTCTCATGTATACTTATGCTTAATATTTTATGCCTTAGTACCAAACCTTACTTGCATTAGTCTTATGCACTATGACCACTCTTCCGTTCCTACTTTGTGTGCATCCCACCATCTAGATGGAGTCGCTTTTAGGACAACATCTAATGCCGACAACCTTTGTTGTCTAGGTACCTGCAACTCAATTTCCTTTACAAATGAACTTATATCATTCAATCCATCGTACCTGGGTGGATCACATAATTATGTTCCAATCCATCATAAGAATCGGGTTATGCATGTGCATCGCCTAGTTGAGACTTCATGCATTCTTTGTTGCATAGACCTTCCTCGAAATATGATGCACATGCACTGATACTTCTCCAACTTAGCGCACCATCCACAATAGGGTTAACATAATTGTCCATTTGCGCAGTCATGTTATACAAATTGTCAATGTCATTTCCTCTTGCTAGCTCTATGTATCTCTTTCCTTCTAATGGGTCCAAGGGTGCAATAACTTTCAAATATCCAACTTCAAATATCATCTCCCTCCTCTTCAAATTAATGATCACATGGTTATCAAAATCTCATTCCAATCCCATCAGTGTTGGATATGGTTGACTTTCATCCATGATTTCAATAACTTCAAAGTCTGCCACACTACGCACCCCATCTATGTTCACAGGTACTCCTATCAATTGACCAATCAGTACTATTTTGTGTTGATTCGTGAACCTTAACTGAACAAGAGACCATACTAGCTTAGGTCTGTGCATCATCTCCCAAGTCTTATTTGGTAAATATGAATATTCCCCAAGTTTTGCACTGAATTTGAATTCCCCATTGGTCCTCTTCTTGCGCAGTACCTAATTCACCACTCTTCGTGTGATGGGAGTTTCCCTTCCTTGTGTACAGTGATCAATCATTTCATATAGTGTTTTCAGTGCAATTTCATCTTTCATTAGCTCTATGCAAATTCTCTAGAATTATTTTAGCGTGCTTACCTTCTCATTTGGTTTCTCTGGTACAACGTGATCTTTGACTTGAGGCGTAGATGATGTTGATGCTCCCCAATTATGTCCAAGTACCTCTTTTCTTTCCATATGATATGTATCATTTTCTTGTTGAGGATCAAAGGTTGGAATGGGTCCTTCTAACTTCCTTACCCATTTCTTATTTTGCTTCCCTCCATTCGTCACATCATCTCTTGTTCTATCTCCTCCACACATTACAACTGCTATTCTTGGCCCTTCATTGCATTCTTTGGCTAATATTTTCTGCACATTCCGATTCTAGTTCCCTCTGGCCTATCATTTCACAACTAGATGAAGACAATCTTCTATTTCATGGTCCAATGTTGTGCATTATGTGCACATTGTACATGGATTTGGGAAGTTGTGAGCTAAGTGCCCTGGTTGATTAAAAATATAACATATTATCGGTCCTCTTCTTCCCTTACCAAAATTTCCTATGCCTTGACCTCTACCAAAATTTCCATTGTTTCATGGATTAAATCCTCTTTGATTATTGTATTGCAGACCACCCCCTTATGTCACAACATTCTCCTCCTAAATCCTCTACATATATGTAGTACGCTCCCTCATCAAATAGAATGCGTAGAAGTCCTTCTGTTTATGTCCAACTAGCTTGCAAAAATTGGAAAACAAGTTCCTTGGTGTACTCTGATACTTCTGTAGTAATGGACACTCAGTTGGGTGATGGCCCCATTTCTTACATATCTCGCAATACCCCCCTTTTGGTAATGGATTTGACACTCCAATCGCCAAATACTGTGTGAATGATGGGCATTTGTCCTTGTGATGGCCTTCAGTCCTACACTTGGTACACCAAACTTGTTCTTGTTTCTCCTTCCCTTTTTTAAGTTCTACCAGTTAAACCATCAAAGCAGCCAACTACATTTGAACTTGCGCCATCCCTCCACTATCTCCTACAGGGGATGATTCCAATTTCATTGCAATTTCCAATGCCTCGGGTTGAGATACAACCTTTTGTTGAATCAATGGCCTACAAATGTGTGGTAAAAGTCCGACAATAAAACATTCTTGATGTTTTTGATTGGGGATCTGGAAATTCAGTCTACTCATCATGTCCTTAAAACTTTGATCAAAATCCCTTACCGACTCAATTGGTACCTGTTTAATCTCCTTCAGTTTTGTAATGTATCGCGACTCAGACTTTGGCTTCTTGAACTCTTTCAACAACGCTTGCCTTATCTCCACCGAAGTCCTAGCTTGTCCTGTAGGTGTGGTACTCTACAACTTCATGTACTAGACTAACACACGACCTCTGAATGTTGCTTCTAATTGTGCAATCTTCGCAGCCTCGTCCTGAACATTCTTTGTGTCCCAAATTGTCTCGCAAACAAATAGATGTTGTTTGGGGTCCTCTGACCTAACCCCCTAGAACTCGGGCAGTCTAAGGGTGTTGTCTACCCCTCCCATGTTGCTTTGTGTAGTCCCTCCTCTTTGTGACATTGGTTGACTATGACTCTCTGCACTGCTTCCATTGCTTTGATTGATACTACTCTATCCTCCCATGCTAAATATAAGTTCTTTTGATAAGTATTCAACTGTTATCTTGGATTGTGGTGACACACATGGGGTCGTGGATTCAACACAGGATCCAGTCTGAGTGGGACTTAATGGCTCTTATATTATAGGACTGGACTTGGATTCCTCTTCCTCTCCTCTTATATGCAGTATTTCCATGATTTGGACTATTGCAGAAGGTTCTCTCCCCTCTAGCTCAATGTCAGGTTGTCCTTTCTCAGCCCTAGTATTTCACCTCTTGTACCTCCTTCCTCCATGCAATACGCCAAACTCGTCTTCTTCCTCCGGTATACCCTCTTCAGTCCTCTGCATCCTCAGTCCCTCCCTTCCTTCTTCATCACTTCCTTTGTTCTCTCTTGTTCTTGGACTATCCTCTTGTCATCCCTCGGTTCCCTTATGTGCGCAAACCCTTTAGCAGTCGGATTCCATCGTCATCACTCACTTGTCACACAACATCATCTTTATCCACGTACTTAATGATTTCATGAACCTTCTGCACAGACCTTTGAAAAAGTCCCTTTCTGCAACACCGTATGATTACATGCAATCTACTGCAAATACTATAATATATCCTTCTAATATGCTATCCAACCATAAATCAATTGCGTGAGTAGTTGGGTTACTTACAAAATTTAGTTGTCTTACCAACTCATGAGTCCAATTCCTCGGCGTTGCAGTTATGTACCTTCCAGTATTCTCCACTAATCTTTTTATCCACTCAGTCAGAATAATTGGAAATTCGCCAAAGAAAATTTCATGTAGTTTTGTATACACATACCTTTGCATCCATTGCTTGTCACTCATCCGAGGGTTTCTTTTCTCTTGTCGAGAAAACTCCCATTCCTTTCTTTCCAACCATTCTAATATCTCTTTCTTAGTTGACCTCCAAAATATTCCCTCGATCGCAAAGTCTGGGTCTTGGCAACGAAACCATTTGTTGGCATTGTGAGTGGTTGTAAGACCCTAGGTTTGAGTTATCTTTGACCAACAAAACCCTTTATACACCGGCCCTTTCGACATCACATGCATGCACATATGAAGTCTCACCCAAGGTGTCTATTGGTACT
>JASDQU010313591.1:0-13377 GCA_032191745.1 Picea mariana | reverse complement strand
TTCCTATAAAGCTTGTTGTGTTTTATTGTATGATTCCTTGATCACATACATAGGTTTATATTGAGTTTATACTATTACTATCACTTTGGTTGGTTTCATTATTTTGCAGGATCATCATTGTATGAGTGTTGGAACGGAGCTAGGATGGCGATGAAGAGAGGAAGCGACATTTAAAAGGTATGTCACCCATCCCTCTTTAGTTAGTAAATTCAATATCTAAAACTTAAGGAAAGTGTCATGTTCTGTCCTATTTTATTCTAGATCCAGGTGGATCTAGGGAGATCTGTTAGTGTCAGCACCTACCGATTTCTCCGATAACAGTAAGCCTACAATAAAATCCATAGAGATATCCCTCCAAATAGCAGGTGGAATTGGAAGCAGTTGTAGTGTGCCAGGAGATTTGATTGTTTCTCCTTGTTGCATTGACACACATCACATTCAGCCACAAAATTAGGAACATCATGTTTCTCACCATCCTAGAAAAAAGAACATTTGACCCTATCATAGGTTTTGGTAAACCCAGATTTCCCAGCTATGGGTGTAGCATGAAGCTCAGAAAGTACCGTGGTTTTAAGTTTTGACTGTTTACTTAAATACAAACGGCCTTTGTATCGAATCTCATCATGGAGCCAAGAGTACCCTAGGGAAACTAGATAATTGGACTACAATTTTTGTATCATATGCGAACTTTTTGGATCTTGTAGCCATTACTGGCAAACAACTTAGAGCCAATCTGGTACAATGAAGGAGAGAAAAAAAAGGGACCCTTCATCTTCATATTTTTGGGAAAGTGCATAGACAACCACATTGTCTTTTCCTTTCTTGTAAATGATGTCATAATCATATCCAAAGAGATTAGTCACCCATTTTTGTTTCTCTGGGGAGGAAATATGTTGTTCCATAAAATACTTGAGGCTTTGATGATCTGTCTTAACTTGGAAGCGTTGTCCCAATAGATAAGGGTGTCAAAGATCAAAAACATGCAAAATAGCCAACATTTCCTTTTCATAGATTGATTTGCCCAAATTTTGCTTAGACAACTGTTTGTTGGTAAAGGCCAAAGGCTGACCCTCTTGCATAAGGACAATGCCAATTCCTTTCCATGAAGCATCACCTTCTAAGAAAAATTTGTTTGTGAAATCAGGAAGGGCCATGACTGTAGTGGTGCACATGGCCATCTTCAAGGTTTGAAAATACTGAGTATCTGTTAGAGTCCAAGTGAACGAATTTTTTTTAAGGAGTGCAGCGAGAGGTGCCGCAATCTTTTCATAATTCTTAACAAACTTGTGATAATAACCTGTTAAGCCCAAAAATCCACACAATATTTTGAGAGTCTTTGGGTGAGGCCAATCTTACATAGCTTCAATAATTTTAGGATCCACCATGACGTCGTCCTTGCCAACGAGATGACCTAATTACCTAACTTCTGAGGCGCCAAAATCACATTTAGATTGTTTGAGGAAAATTTGGTGTTGAGAGAGTAGACGGAGAACTTGATCCACATGACCAAGATGGTCTATCCAGGTTTTTCTATAGATTGGGATATCATCAAAGAAAACTAAGAAAACATAGCAGAGAAAAGGACAGAAGACATTATTCATGAGGATTTGGAAAGTGGAGGGAGCATTACACAAGCCAAAGGGAATGACTATAAACTCATAGTGGCCCTCATGAGTTCTAAAGGAAGTCTTAGGAATTTCTACCTCTTGCATATGGATCTGGTGGTAGCCAGAACGAAGATCAATTTTAGTAAAGAACTCGACACCACTCAATTCATCCAAGAGGTCATCAATGACAGGAATGGGAAATTTTTCTTTAATAGTGAGTTTGTTGAGGGTGCAAAAGTCAGAACACATGCGCCAAGAACCTTCTTTATTAAGGACAATGACCATAAGGTAAGAGTATGGGCTTGTACTAGGGTGTATAACACCTGCGTTGAGCAGTTCTTGAACCATTTTCTCAATTTCATTTTTTTGGGAAAACGGGTGATGATAGGGACGGATATTGTGAGGAAGGATTTCTGGGACAAGGGGAATGTAATGATGATGAACACCACGGGAAGGAGAGAGTCCCTAGGGAGTGGAAAAAACCCACTTGATGTTTAGAGAGGATGGATTGGAGGTCCTGTGACACATAGGGTGTCTCAGTTTCTTGTATGGCATGGAGTTGGGAAATAACTCTAGAATGACCTTTTTTGAGCATCTTTTCCATGCGATGGGAACTAATGATCTCAGGGGAACTGGAGGCGATGCCTTGGAACTTATATTGTTGGTTCTTTTGGTTGAATTGCATGGTTAATTCCTTAAAATCCATGATAATGGGACCCAAATTCCTTAGCTAGTCTTCACCTAATATGATGTCACAACTGCCCATGTCGATAAAAAAACATATGATATTTCAGGTGGTAGTCACCAATTTGGAGATGAACATTTTCACAACGCCCTCCACATTTCATGGACCCGCCATTGGCAATCATGATTTGGAAATTATTGACTGCATGGATATATAAATTATTTTCTTGGGCAATGCGACGATGAATAAAATTATGGGTGCTTCCACTATCAACAAGAATGTTGACCTTCCTATGCTTGATGTAACCAATTAGCTTGAGGGTTTGGGGAGCAGAGAAGCTAGTGAGAGAATTTAGGGAAATGATTGGTTCTACTTCGGGAGGGTCTAAGGGAGGGGTTATGTCTGTGGGTTCATGTGACACGGACACAAGGGGGGCGTCAACATCCTCTTATGAAACATCCTTCGAGATGGCCATAAAAATATTTTTTTCCTTACACTTGTGTCTTGAAAAATATTTGTCATCACAATTATAACAATGGCCTTTAAGTTGTTGTTCATCTATATCGGCCCTGGTCAATTTTTAGATCTTTAATGGAGTAGAAGGAGGAGTGGGATTTACTGGTTTAGTGAGAGGGATAAAGGAGGGTTTCCAATTTTGAGAAGAGACAACCTTTTGTGATTCCTTATCTCTTTTAGCATCCTCCACCCAAATCTAAGGCCGAGCCGTGAGGACATGTGCACGAATCTAATCCTTGAGGCCACTGATAAAAATATCTTGGAAAAAAGCATCAGACATGCCCTCTGTATGAAAAGCCAGTTGCTCAAAAGCAACAATAAAGTCTTCCACTATGCCAGATTGTTTCAACTTTTTCAAATGACCTAAATGGTTGGTGTCAAGAGAGAAATCCAATGGAATAAGTCTCAAACAATGGTGCAACAAAATACAGACTTGTTTTTTTTGACTTGCAGAGTTATACTCTCATCTACAGAATACTGCAGTGATGAAATGCTCAAATTCTTAATCAGGAATAAATGTGTAGTGATTTGGAAACTCGAATGAAGGCGACACAATTGCGCAAAAATAGGTCTTTTCTGTGTTGTTTTTTTTTCGTTGCCAAAGGTTAGGTATTCAAGGGTTCTACAGACAAGAGTTTTCCCTATGCTATAGCTCTCTGATATACGTACGGAGTCCAATAGTAGTACTCGTCCCAATATATTAGGGCACCAACTAAGGAGTCTAGATCATTCCCTTAGTCGTATTACATGACTACCCAGGTACTAGAGAGTATCTTCCCGAGTGTTGTTCTCGGTGGCACTATAATAGTCAGGTGGCCAATCTGTTTATCTAAAGAGGGCTTCAAGAAATCTAGGTCTATCCATATACATGTGTTTTCTGATGCGCTACCTCTCGAAGGGGTACCAACAGGGGTTACAAGGGTGGCCAACAGATGTGCGCTTAAGGACCACTTGTATTTCATGCGTGTATGAATCCCTGACCGCAGGGTTTTGCACGTAATGACAGATCTATGTATCTTAAAGACGCCAAAATACGTCTCTACCTTGAAAAAAAAATTTAACCCACAATTTTCTTCTGAGGAAAGTGATCTGATACCACTTGTAATATTCGAGATATAAAATTATGCAGAACAAAAATAAAATTCTATAAATGGAATATGAACAACAATATAACTAGAACAACACCACAATAATACCGAAATGATACCAGAATAACACCAGAAAGTGCACTTTGATTACTGAGCGCAATGCTCACTTGCCTCTTTGAGGGGACAACCTCCAGTCGAGTAGATCTCTATTACAATAATATCCAAGACAAAATTTATCATTCCCTCGACTCCTATTTATACTAAATATGTCTATCAAAAGAACCATCTAGAGGAAGATCCTTCTAGAAGCGAAAGATTCTATTAGGTCTTCTTGCATTGGACTTATTCTTCCTTGTTGTTAGGCCTTATTAATATTGACCTTTATTACATCAAAATATATTATTCTACCTATGTGAGGGGTTAGGTACCTAACATCGATGCATGACACATAATCCCAACAATCGGGCTACCCAAAATTACAGTATTGTCGAAGACATAGCATAGGAACCATGTGCCATGTTGGTGCTTGAAGTCCTCCAAAGCTGCCCCACACAGAGGAAATCCTTGTTTTCTTCTATAGGTGGGGTTGATCCCTTGAAGTTGCGTTTCATAAAATTTGAGACCAATCAGGTTATTCATAGGCTCCCCCATCATGTCACCTTTAATATCATAGTGCAATCATTATGGATAAAAATCAATCAGACAGTGGTGGATAAAGGAGCCTCGACTTGCATCATGTTGATTTATTGTTGGAACTCCCTTGGCTTTCCTAAGATTGACATGTCTACAATGCTATTAAAATAATTATATGGAAATTTGTTTCAGCCTCATGTCATAATCACCATCTTACCCATCGCATTAGGTGGAAAAAATATATTTGTGGTGGTAGAGGTCGTCAACGCACCTCTTGAGTACAATTTGCTACTCGGGCATACTTGGTTCTATGATATGACTACATTTGTCTCATTGGTATTTAGGGTGCTATGCTTCCCTCACTAAGGGAAAATAGTCATGATTGATCAACTTGTGTTATGTACCCCAGACCTTGGATCCAATGCGGGGTCAAATGTACCCTTTGTCAGTTATACCACACAGTCTTTTTTCAACGTTGATGCATTTATGTTCAAAGATACTTTCCTGATGGGAATTTTCCCCCTTCCCCTACTATCTCCCACTGCACACATAGCTCCTATCAACATGATTTAATCATTTTAGTTCTAAGTCTTCTGCGATCAATGTTATTTCGGTGATATTATTTCAGATTCATCACAATAGTTTATAAATCAACATTTCAGACCAAGCAAATGTGGTCCATCATCAGAAAAATATGATCTTTAACAAGATATTTATGTGAAAAATTAGGCTTAAAGCTATAGTGGAGATACGACTCATTATATAATGGAAAATCTACAAATATTTCAATTTAATTACCTAGAATCAATTATGGTGGACAAGGTTGGGATCCAATTTTGAATAATCTTCCCACCATCATCTCTATATAGGTTGTTAGGTTGTTTTTCAATTTCTACGTCTTCCCTGAATTTTCTATTCTGAAAGTGATCTATTCTAGCAATAATTTTGGCCACTTCAATACAAATGTAGTTTTTGGTCTTGTGAGAGTGTTCAACCAAAGCGGAGGGACGAGTGTGATTATGCTTGATATCGATGGCATGTTCCTAAATCCTAATAATAAAGGAACAACTTGTTTCCCATATGTATTGCATTCCACAGCAGCAAGGGATCATATAGACCCCTTTTTTCTCAATGGGATTTGTGGGGTCTTTGATGGATCTAAGGGAATTTCTAATAGTGTTAATGGGTTTTGAGGTTGCCTCGATATTTTTCTTCCTAGAAATTCTACCAATCTTAGGAGTTGTCTCATGTATGTATGGAAATAAAACTTTGGACACATCATTATTAGTCTGTTCCTTATCTCTACATTTTTTACTGAAATTCTGGAAGGCCTTAATACCTAAATTCTCATTATATCCATTATCTTTAAAAACATTTAGGAGATGGGTTTTTTCTTCATTAATATGTTCATCATCATTCTCAAGGCTCTTGTAGCTAGGGTGTTGAGAACCTCTAGTTTTTGGGGAGGGTGATGGTGGGATTCAACATGAAGTTATTGTTCAGTGCTGGTTTTCTTGCTATAAACATCGTGGGATAAATATCCATCATGATTTTTTGTGACCCAAACATATAGAGATGGAATACTACCTTTATATTCAACCTCCACAATGAATTTGATATGATTAGAGTCTTCATTAAAGAGGTCAGAAAATTCATGTAATTTGTCATGACCATGGGGCTAGATAGGGCTAGATAACAAAGGTATCATCAACAAACGTCCTCGAAAGTTTAGGTTGAAGGGGAGAGGAAATAAGGGCTCTAATTTCAAGGTATTCCATGAATAAATTGGATACAATTGGAGAGAGGGGGGATCCCATGGAAACCCCACAAGTTTGTTCATATATGTCACCTTGGAAGCTAAAAAATGTGGAGTTCAAACAAATTTCAACTAACTTTCTTGTACTTTGGTCAGTAATCTTCTTTATAAACTCCATAGCCTCATCAATAGGAATCTTAGTGAAGAGAGAAACAACATCGAAACTTATGAGAGTGTCATTTGTGTCAAGTTTGATGTCCTTGATCTTGTTGACAAAGAATGTGGAATCTTTGACAAAAGAGCTAGTATTACCAACTAAGGGTTTGAGTTTACTAGCAAGATGTTTTGTGAGTTGATAGGTAGGACTTCATATTGTGTTGACAATAGGTGTAAGAGGGGACCCTTCCTTATGAATTTTTGGAAGGACATAAATCCTTGGGGTGGAAGGAAAAATAACGAACAATTTCTTTTTATCATTTTCATTTACATTACTTAATTTAATGGCATTGGAAACTTCCCATGTAATCTTCTTAAGAGGGTTCTTATTAAGTTTTTTATAGCTTCCTGATGCAAACCCCCACCTGTCCTAGGGGCCTCATTTGAGCTCTTGGTCTAGGATCGATTTACATAAGATCTTAAGTGGCTCTTGGGTCCCAAAATAACCCTTATAAATATTTCTACAAGCCTTTTTAATCTCCTTAGGTGTAGTTTCGTACAAAACAAAAACCTGCAGGCGCTTTCTCTAAGGCCCTTTTACCTTAGAATCAAACTTCAGACGCTAGCTCCTTTTTCCTTGGCATAAATCTCATGTGCCATGGGCTAAGACCAATCACTTAGATAAAAGGCACTTATCCATAGCTTTGTTACTCTAGAGCTTTGGAACTTTGAGCTTCAGAGGATCTACCAGTAACACACTTCAATTCTCTTGCACGCGGAACTGGCGAACTCCCAAATGGGAGATATCTAGAGATTCATTACTCCAGCACTCCAGAACTTTGGGATTCATAGGTTTTACCAAAAGCACACTCCAATTATCCTAAATTTCGAAGTGGGGAACTCCCAAAGAATTTTGGGATCAATGATCCATACTTCTCCCCTTGATCTATGGTTGAAAGGAACTCCAGGGCTTCGGGCTTCGAGAATTTTCTCTGCTCCAACACACAATACCTCTGAACTATTGAATGCCAAATTGGTGAAGGGAGAAGATTGACGACTGATATCCTCCATTGATCCAAAAATAGGACTTACTCTGGTGCTTCGAAGCTTTGTGGATTCAACCACTTTCTGATGGCTACCTCCAAAATATTCTAAATATCTGAACACCAAAGGGTTTACAAATCAACCTCCCTTGCTTCACTATGAGATCTACAGATGAGATCTATTTTGGGACTTCGAGCTTCGGGGATTTTTCCTTCTAGAAAAACAAGGACCAAAATCTCCCAGAGAGGTGAATATATGAACTGTGAGATCTATGGCACACGTTCCATGATGGGATCTACAACTGAGATCCAATCTTCTCTAGCCAAGACTTACAACCCAAGAACCTTGATCTACGAATCTTGTTCTCATGTGCTCAGATCCAATGGTTGGGATATAATCTCCTCTATTGCGCATTTCTCCTCCATCTGGGTTTGATCCAATGACCCATATCTAGTTCTAGAGACAATCCAATGATTTTTTAGGTTTCTTCCTCCATTGTATCTCTGCTTCCCTTCAATGAAGGATTTTTTAAGATTTCAAAGGCTTGGAATTTGATCTCTCCTTTGCAGGGTTACTCCTTGGCCTCTACTTTTGATGCACCTCCTAATATTATAACTTATAATAAGTTCACCTACACACTTCTTACTCTTATGTTGTAGTCTGAAACTTTTGTTCTCTGGTATACACTTTCACTATCTCTCCTGAGCTTGGAATTATTCAACTTCAAAGGGGCTCAACCCTTTTTTCTTTCATAAAACTTCTTGTGCCCTCCTGGAACTCTGTGCTCTTCATATTGAACTTGAACAAAACTTAATGAAGTGTTGGCTCTGTGCACTCTCTATACTTCTCTCCTGATTCTTGGACTTTACATACTTTCCTGCTGATACTTGCACTTACTCTTCCTTCTGATATTTTACACTACTTTGAGTGTAGTTGCACTCCTTGCGCTCGCTCTGTGCACACTTACACTATCCCTTCTGAGCTTATGACTTGTTCTAGTGTGCTCACCTAGAAAAATTCTCACAGAAATCCTGTCTGAGTTCTAGCGCACTCCTTGCGCTGGATGTTTTAGAGATTTTCCACAAATCTAACGTGCACTCCTTGCACTAGCCTTGAGAGCCCAAACCAACCCATAAATTCACACAGATAGGGAAGTCTATCATTTCCTACAAAGGGAACATTTATATACTCATAACATTAATAAATGCACAGTAAACATTCAAAAAATGAATATGAATTCACATAGAACACACACACAAAGATTCATATGTAGGGAAATTTTATTTTCTATTAATGTGAATACTTTTTACAATGTTTACAAGACTGGACTGCAAAAGAGTCTCAGTTCTTCTCTCCTCTCCTCTCTTGAGAACTATTCTCTTTTCTCATGCTCTTCTCTTGAGATTATCATCTACATTCTAATTCCTTATGATCTCAATACATTGGGATTTTTACAAAAGAGGGGCTTCTTGAGCCTTCCTCACCTACTTACATTAAATTACTTTTAATTTACATCTATTCCAAATCGGATCTAGATTCATCTACCTGTCAGAAATTAAAGGCGAATTACACTTGTCCTTATATAATAAAATGGCTCTCTCTTCCTTGAGCCTTATAAACTTTATTACATTAAATTTGATATTTAAACTCAAAATGAGAAGGATGGCACTTTTCTTTCCTCAGGATCTACTCCATCCTTATGCGCTACTGTGCTGGATGCTGACGTGTTGTTGATGCTCCTACATCATACTCCTATAGTAAAAAATAATGAGCTCCTACTCATGGTTCCTATGTTGCTTCTATTGAGATCCTCCAGGGTCCCAAACTTCACTTTGGAGTTGTCTATTTGCTCCTCAGCCATGCTGCTGCAATATTTTCTCCTGGTTTCCAAACTTTATGTTGAAGTGCCCCATTCATCTTTCTACTACAATATTCTCTTGTCACCCTCCACCTGTTTCTGACTGTCTCCTTTGCTGACTCCAACATCAGGCTCTTTATCTCCTCAATATCCTCGTCCATATTGTCTATGGGATGGCTCATCTCTTGCATTCTTCTCTATTGCATCTCCTCCTTTTCATCATCTCCAACTTGGCTTGTTGAATGTGCCTCATCTAGGTTATTTCTCCTTCTCCCAGGGATTCAAATTCTTCATACAGATCAAAGGGAAGATCATCCTGATCTCCCATTCTAACTTAATAACCTATGGAATTAGCTTTCCACTCCACTACATATGTTACACATTGTTTTCGTCACCGCTATGACTATTAATGATGTAAAAATATCCTGTCTTGAGAAGGATCAATGGTCTGAATCCCTGAAGAAGGATGAAGATACATTTTCCTAGAGAGATGGAATTATACTTTTCCTTTGTCAAAAACCTTAGAAAAAGGGATCATTGCACCTTTATTATTGTTAAGGGTACAACAATCTAGGATCATCGCTAGTTTCACCATAGTGGCCTGTGATGTCGTCACAGTTTTCTCAATGTTAAGGGTGCGATGATTTTCGTATGAAGGAAAAAGAGGAATTTCTCGAAAGTTCTAGAATAAAATCTTTGAGGGTGAGGTGGCCTCCAATCAGTTTGGATCTGAGTCACGTCCTTGATCTCATGGGATCATCCTAACCTCCTCACCCTATCCTTTTCAACTTATAAAATTAGAGGATTTCTCATGGGGAAAGTTGGATTGAGTTGGCTAGTGCTTAGTTGGAAACTTCTTGAGTTTTGTAGATTGGCGTTTTTGGAGATTGTATGTTGGCTTTGAGCTTGGATTTGTCAATATAGATTATTGATCTCAGAATACATGAAGAAGAATTATGTGGTAAGCAAGGAACTATTGGAAGGAACTTGAAAACATCAAGGCATCTGGTTTTATTTTTCTTCCACATTCTTTAATACAGTGATATATTTCTTTCCTATAAAATTGATCTTATTTTATCGTATGACTCATTGATCACATACATAGGTTTTCTTGAGTATACATTGTTTATTTCACTTCGTTGGATTATGTATTTTTACAGGTTCAACATCCCATAAGCCTTGGAATGGAATGAGGATGACACTAGCGAGGACAAACGACGTTTAAAAGCATGTAATTTATCTCTTGTTAATTAGTATGCTTGATGATTAAAACTTAGGGAAAGTTTTATATTCTATCTTGTTTTGTTCTAGTTTTGGGGTGAAACTAGGGAGATTTGTTTGTGTCCTCACTTACCGATTTGTCTAATAACAACAGAATCCAATTCTACAAGAATATTGTTGAGTTGTTTCTCATCCATTTCCTCTGACAGTTTTCTTTCTGTCAATTCCTTTGTCCCTATATTTCCTAACCAATCCTCCAGTAGATTCATCTCTGTCTCCCACTAATTGATTATGACATTTGAATTCTCATCCTAAACATTCCTTTGTCTCACAACTATGTGGGCCTCCTCCTCTTTCATCTTTTGGAAAGATTTCAATGTCTTATCCTTCTCCTCCTCCATGAAAGTCTTGTTTGGTTATCCTTCTTCTTCTGCACTTGCAACACATGCATCAACCTCTACTGGGATTCTTGGTAGATATATGATAATCCCCCCAATGATAAGAATGCACCTCTAATCCTCCTCCTCTCCTATCATCACTCCTCATTGGTCTTCTTCCTCCAATATCAACACTCCTTGTTGACATGAACTCTCCTATGATCTCCTGAGACTCTCAAACAATCTAATATCCTCCCTTTATGTCAACAGTACTAGTTGATCTGATCTCTCCTCTGAGTTCACGAGACTCTCAGATAGTCTCGTCTCCTTCTTTCCATCCTAGAAACTTGAATTTTTCTTTCTTCCCTCCTGGTAGTTTTTGAGATCATCAATTGACCTATTCTCAATGTCCTCCTAGCAATATATGATGTTTTTGGCTGATATCCCTTCCTCATCGAGGCTTTCTCCATATTTTTGTTTACAGATGTAAACCATCTTCTCCTCTGTGTTCTTGAGGTTTTTCACTTACCTCAGCCACCTCCTCAGTGTCTTATTTTTCTTCTTGGAAATCAACTGCTGGATAGGCCACTTAACCTTTTTCTTCATGGGCCACTCATACCTCCAACTCCCTTTCTCTTCTTGTTTCATTTTCTACACCATTCTATTGAGTTCCTCTCTGGTCTCCTTGAGCTCTTTATCCATCTCCTCTCTACTCATATGCTTGTGGTCTCCTCTTAGACCTTGTATATGTGTTGGTTGTGGAGCCTGATTATCTTCCTGATTCAGAGGTCCTTGCTTTTAGCCGTGTTTATACCCAATGAAGTATTTACACCCCATAAGTATGTACACTCTTCCACATGGGGGAGTGCAGAGGGGGGTACCCCCTCTGCAGGGTCCAGGGGGGCTATCCCCCCGACTGGGGGGTTTGGGGGCGAATCCCCCGAAGTAAAAATTGCCTTGTAAAATTATATTGTAATTTCATTGTAAATCTGGACCGTTCATTATAAAGTCGCAGATCTAACGGTAGAGATTATGTTAGGGCTTTTTTCCCTAGAAGGCAACCCTCTTTTATGAGGGAAATGTATCGCGGCTATGGTTGATGGTGCATATTGTATTCTGAGAGAGGAGACTGTGAGAGAAAGAAGAGGAAGTTACAATGAGTTTTGTTGTAGGTTGTATCCCTTCATTTGCTGGATAATAATAAAGGAAGGACCTGGAAATTTCTCTAGTGGATGTAGCCCACACTAGGTGAACCACGTAAATCTGTGTCTCTCTTGTATTGTGTGTCTTCTGTGTTTTGTTTCTGCATTTGTTTTTATTTATTGCTCTGCGGTCCTATTTTTCTAACAACTGGTATCAAAGCGTAAGGTAACTCGCAGGAAAAGAGGGTTCGTGGTTCGAGTGGGAGCAATGTTGGAAGATGGAAAGTTTAGGGTCGAGAAATTTAACGAACAAAACTACTAGTTATGGAAGATGCAGATGGAAGACTATTTATATCAGAAGGATCTATTCCTACCATTGAGCAGAGTAGCAAAGAAGTCGGCGGCCATGAAGGACAAAGAATGGGAGATTCTTGACAGAAAGGCTCTAGGAACAATATGCCTGAGCCTGGCAGCGTTGGTGGCTTTCAATATTTCGAAAGAAAAGACAACAAAGGGTTTGATGGACGCGTTGGCCAAATTGTATGAAAAACCCTCGACGTCGAATAAGGTATTTCTAATGAAAAGATTATTTAATATGAAGATGTCAGAAGGTGGGTCTATTGCAGATCATTTAAATGAATTTAATACGGTTACTAATCAACTAAGTTCTGTAAAAGTGGACTTTGATGATAAGGTTAGGGCTCTTCTAATCTTGTGCTCATTGCCAGAAAGCTGGAATGGCTTGGTCATGGTTGTAAGTAACTATGTCTCTGGTTCAAATACTTTAAAATTTGATGATGTTGTTGGTGTTATCCTTAGTGAGGAAATGCGACGGAAAAGCACAGGTGAGACATCAAGAAATGCATTGAACATGGAGAACAGGGGAAGACAAAAGGATAGAGGAAAGGGCTCAAGAAACTGCGGAAATTCTAGGAAGGGTAGATCCAAATCCAGACTTGGAAAGATAGAGTGCTGGAATTGTGGGAAGAAAGGACATGTGAAGAAAGATTGCAGAGCTCCAAAGAAACAAAGAGATGGATAGCAGGAGAGAAATCAGGAAGCAAATGTAACAGGTGATGTGTTACAAGATGCTTTGATTCTTTTTGTAGATAATATTTCTGAGTCTTGGGTGGTATATTCAGGAGCTTCATTTCATTCCACACCCCATAGGAAACATTTTCTAGATTATGTTCAAGGTGATTTTGGAAAGGTTCATTTGGGTGATGATAAACCATGCAAAATTGTTGAAATGGGAAAGGTAAAAATAAAGCAACGAAATGGAAACCAATGGTTG
>JASDQU010313589.1:0-13482 GCA_032191745.1 Picea mariana | reverse complement strand
TTTCGGGGTTTCGCGATTTCCTTTGTCGAGAACCTCAGCCTTCTCGATACCCCGATCTCCGATATCCCGAAATGCCAAAACGGCTTCAACAACGGTTAGTCCCCGTGGCTACCTTTTGGTCCAAGTGACCACTATTCCATATGATCACAGTCCTAAGTCTTTCGTGATTTCGGGCTTTCAAATGCCGAAATGCATGGACCTTTTGTCCTCAGGATTCCTGATCCTTTGAATCCCGTTTTCCCGAAGTAGTTTCCCTTTCGGGATTTTCCTTCGAAGACCTAGGTTGTTGCCACGCGTCCCCTGGAGATGGACGGTCTTTGTCACTTCGCGGTTTCGGAAACTAAAATGCTTATGGGTTCTTTCCCTTGGAACTCCTGAAGTTCTGATTCCCGACCTCTTATATGATGAAATGACGTTAGCCGGCCCCACACCGGAGCTTTCCACCTTATCGGGGTTTTGGACTTTGCAGTTCCAAAATGTGCGTGCTTCTTGTCTTCAGAATTTTCGAAACGCCGAATCCTGAAATGCCGATGGCTTCCGATCTCCACCACATGTCCCAACTGATGGACAGTCTTCGATCATTCACAATTTTGCGAAGTCAAATGCCAATGTCCTCCTGTCCTCCTGAAACTCGAAAATCCGACATGCGAAATGCCAACGGGCTCTTGATCGTCACCACCCATCTCTCTGACAGACGGTCCTGATTCAGTCTCGGGATTTCACGACTTGTGATTCCCCAATGTCGTAGTTTCTCCGTCAACTCAAAACCCCGGTAGCCGAAATACCGACAATTTCTTGATCTCCACCACGTGTCTCAACAAATGGACGGTCCAGATCAAGATCGGGGTTTTCACTATGAAGTGACCCGATCTTCTGTCCTCTAGACTTTCGATATCCCAAATTCCAAAGTTCCGATATCCCGACGCCTTTCGGGACTTTCTCTCTGCTTGCAAGGGTTTAACCCTCATGCAACTCCTGTCAGATCCTACGGCTGACGGGTAACTAGGTGAGGATCCAACGGCTCACAATCTCCTGAGCTTGAAACTTTGGAAACAGTCATAGCTTCCTTGCTTCTCTATTAGATCGGACGACTAGCGGGATTTCACAATTATTCTACAAAGAATTTTGACCATTTGTCTCTTCCCTTCGACGACTTAGCAGGTTCGAATCTTTCTGAGGTTTTCCATAACTTCAAGTCTTTCAAGAAACTCCTGCACGCATTCCTTGTGGCAACCCTCAATCACTCGGCATTGAACACCTTTGAGTCTACGCACTCCTTGCAACGGTAGTCCTTCAATAGCTTCTCAGGTTTCAAACTGTGGATTCAAGCTTGGTCTGTGCCCACATTGCATGACTCCTATGCCTAACTGCACCTTTGAGGAAATGAGAACAAGAGCTAACTTATCTGAGCCTTAAGAGATAAGACCTCAGAACCCTTTTGTCAACACACTCCTTGCAGACAATTCAACTGCACTCCTTGTAGGAATCCTTGCTCAGATAGAGAAACAATTGAAACTCATTTCCTAACTCTTCTCTCTCTCAGACTTCAAACATTTAACAACAAATCGTCCATACACAGCATAGAAAGCAAATGTATAACAGAAAGAGTAAAATTATGAACATACCATTCAGTATACACATACAAGAAACAAATACAACGCCATGAATCTGAATTAAGACTTCTTCTATTAACTCAAATCTCTGTACATGGGTGTTTTTCAATTATAGTTTCTCTGTTCCAGCTCTGTATGCTCTCTCCTCCTTCTTGATAATGTTCTTCACTTCTACTCCTACAATATTACAATGAGGGTGTCTATATCCGTTTTCCCTCCACTCCTAAAACTGTCTAATCTGAGAATTCAAAGCTACCTACTAACATAAATGCCTTCTTAGTCCTTCAGACGAGAGCGGATTGCTCAAGGTCTGATCACAATCTATAAGTACGCCTCTCCTTAACTGTTACATTTATGTTTGGCGCATCTATCTTAAAATTTTTTTAAACAATTTATCATGTGTCTAAAATGTATTGCGCTTGCCCCACGCTCGCTTGGCATTGGCGATGCTCCTGCATCACCTCTGTTTACTTCCTTGTGGTCTTATGACTTCCAAACCTTCTTCAACTGGTGCCTTAAATTTTGTTGTTGATGCTTCTGGATGCATATCCTCAAAGGAGATATATTTACTTTCATTTCTGTGACATTTATCATGAGAAGTAACTAAATGTGAAGAGGTTATTGGTTGATCATAATTGATAGAGTGGGAAGGCCATTTTCCTTTACTAGGCTCAAGTTCTTGGGCTAGATATTTTAGCTTCTTTAATGGCTGACCAATATGGGCATGAGAAGATTTTGATGTGATATGGAGGGTTGATCACTTTGGAGGAGGTGGAGGTAATGGTAAGGAGGTTGTGGGCCATCCTTGAGATTGATGCCGAGGAGGGTTGACAATCTCATTCTAGCCATCATTGGCTACAATCTCAGTAGGTAATGAAACATGTGGTGGTACAAGAATTCTAGAAATATTTGGATGAGGTTGAAGGGGTGGTATTTCAGGTGGAGGACGAGGTTGGAAATCCACTTCACCTTCTAAGTTTAAGAAACCATTTTTTAGGAGTTGATTAAAATCCTCAGAGTCAACATCGAAATGGATCGAGAAGCAGAGCCTTTGGTTTCCCCAAAATTCATTTGGTATCCTCCCTCTTCCCATGTTTCCTCTGCCACCACTGCCTCTACTAAATAAAATCATCTATAAGTGTAAATCAGAGTTAGAGCATGCATACAATAGCCAATAAACATCAAATACTATTTTGCTCAACATACCTCAGAACAACTTTGTTGACAACAAACAACATGCAAGCAATTAAGGAGATACAAGGGAGGGAATCAATCAAGATATCATCTCTATCCTTCAATTCTTCAATCATCCCATAAATAGTTATCATTTAAGAACATGAGAGAGACAATGTATTTGGGAATATGATGGGATTGTAATTTGTGAAAAATGATATAATGATAGAGAATGAGATGGCACATGTTTAGAAATAGTTTATCACAAAGTCAAACAATCTCTTTAAAACTGCCTCTGTCAATTTATATATGCCTCTATAATTTTATATCTACCTATGTCATTCCTTCGTTGTCAAAAATATATCATGCCTCAGGGAAAAAAAAACTCATGGAATAAAATGAATATGGAATTGGGAGTTGGGAATACCTTGTGGAAAGTGAAAACATGGAGGGGCTGGCCCTGAGAAATATAAATTGAATTTAACAAGTATAACTAGTTTGCAACATACTTCTTCAATCTATGATCATAACTAAATATATGTCCCCAATCATAACATGCTCTTCTTTCCACTATCAACATCATTCAATCAAGAAACATTTAATTTCATAACATAGGGGAAAAGATACATGAACATTTGAAATGATATATGAATATGGGAATGAGGGAATAACTCATGGAAAGGGAAATGATGAGGGAATTGATCTTGTGTAATGAAATAAAACATTCCAATCCCATAAATAAATATCATTTTATTCAAATATCAATCTGTGAGAAATGATAACTATCAGTTTTAAACATATGCCAAACTCAATCAAACCCTTTTTTCCAATAATAATAATCAACAAATGCATACCATTTATATCACCACTATAATATCATTGAAATAACACAAGCAATAATTTTTTCCCTTCAGAATCAAGCAAACTATTCCATGTCATTTTATAAAATTGGTGTTTGAGAATGAAAATATTCACTCCCCAAAAACTGATATTAACCATTTCCAAGTATCTTTTTCATAATCCAAAATTGAATAAGACCGAAGAATGTATTCAACATAATAATTATTTTTAACTGTCGTTATATTACTTTCTAGAAAAATACCATTCTCATCCATTAAACAATCAATGGATAGTAGTCACTTCCCAAAAGAGACCAAGGATCAAAATTAGATCACATAATTGTACAGGAGGTTATCATTATGTTTAAAGAGCACAGGGTTACCAATTTCTAGATAACCAAATCTTTTACCAAGGATCAAAACATATTCTTCAACATGCAAGGATGTGAGTCCCTAGGGTTTAGCAACAAAACAACTTTAAATTATGAGATTAATCAAGAAGAGAAACAAGATGGTTTTTAAATGATTGGATTTGAAACCAGGACAAATATCTCCCCTCATATCATGACTCAAATAATCATTTCTATAAAATAAAGACGCGAGGTGCAAGCCCATCATAGACATGAAAAACCCACAACCCTGGTTGCAAGTAGAAATACTCCACATGAGACATGCTTCAATAAACAGAACGTTACATATCATTAATACATAAGGGTTTAGTGTAAACTCATATATAAAGGGAAAGTTGAGGAGCGATCCATTTTTTCCTTTAAACAAAGACAACACTCAAACTATGTCTTCATGAACCTAGAGTTGACTACCCACCTTCACCATAAAAAATATTTCGAGAAAGAACAACTTTGAGATAATTTTGAAAAAATCAAGAAAACTTTACCATTCTTTGATGGATATGAACCAGGGAACCAAAAAGTAAAATGAACTGATTATTTCATTCTCAGGAGGGAAGAAAAAATGACAGAACAAACTCGCAACAAAAGCAACATGTACATTTACAATCAACGGAGCTTGTCCTAAATTTTCATTGCAAAATATTCAACACACATTGATGGGTATTATCTACAACAACATACATTCACTTAATCACTCATTTTTCCCTTGAAAACAATGAATTTCACTATCAATAGCCATGACCAAGGTCAAACAACAATTTCTCAAGAGATCAATTCCAAAAAATAGAATGAAAATGATAGAATGCTCGAGGTGGTAACCTCACAAAAACCCTGTGTCCATGCATTCAATGCATGAGACTCACATCCCAAAAATACATTAATTCCTTTTCCAAATCACCATTCCACTAGCAATTACATCCAATAACAACACAATACAATATGCCAAGTATGCAACAGATCACGTGCCCAATATCCATATCAACATCGATTAAATGTCATATGAAACGATGGTCGAAATATGCCAACTTTCCTCCTTTCAAAATTAAAACCACATTCATCGCCAACCTTAAGATGTGACAACACATTTATGGCAACGCAAATGTCAAAGGCAAGTAGCATGCGATACAAAAACAATATGTAATATACCATATGCTTTGTGTTGAAAATAATCTCTCATATTTACTTCAGCGTGCCACCTCTTTCATAAAGAGAGATCGATACTTCATATAATACGCAAGGTTATGTTAAATTGTTGAGTATCGTTTCATATTGGATCACTAGGATATAACCAAAACAATTTAAATGTAAAGTCTACTTTTCCACTTGTACATGACGTATATATGCATATGAAAGTTTCAATATATACCAACCCCTTTAATGAAACAACAACATTTTGTATGAATATAATATGTCGTGGATGGGAATTCATTGTCACTAATAACCAATACAAAGACTCATAACTTTTCAACTATCACCTCCAAAAATTCAATAATAAATTGTGACTGATGCATCAAACAGTCATCATAAAATGAAAGTAGACTATAAAGATCATTCTTTAGAGAAGAAGAGCATTTTCGATTTATTTTATTTAACTAGGGGGTCCCACCTATAGTTAAGTACTTATAATCTATATGTAGATAATAATATTTTTTTATTAGTGCCTTGCAACCATTTGCAGGAAGGTGGCTAGTTGGCGATTTTATGAGTCAACATCTGGCGACTTCATAGGGAAGACAATTTTTGAAATGGATAGAAATCAGAATATTTGATTTTCTTATATCAAAACTATAGAACTATCAACTTTTCTCTGATATTCTCTTGTAGAAAAAAATTATGGAGGGGAGAACAGTAAAAAAGAAGCGGGAAATCTATCACTTCATGAATTAGCAAAATTTCTGTAGGTTCGACAATTGCTACATAGGTAGTATTACGAACCCAAGAAGATCATCTGTCTCTTCTTGCTCTTATAGATTTTGCAAGATCTATAAAATGTGCAGTTGATATGACAAAGAAAATGGATTTACAAAATAGCAAACACTATGTTAAAAATTGAATTCAGTCAAAACTGACAAATAAGGAAATAGCTAGGCAATAGAAAAACAAGAGTAAATACAAGAAACTATAAAACAAATATATACAAGAAGCATTAAAAAAAAAAAATCAAGTCAGTATGGCTCAACATAATGCTTCATATGTGAGCCATTAGTTGAAAAAGAGAATAATCGATCTTCCATGTCTTTAAACAAATAAGAATTGTTACCTATGATAGAGGCGATCTTATATGGACCTAGCCACAACTTCTGAAACTTGGAGTGATTTCCTTTATCAGCATGCGCCACATCCCAAAGAAATACTTTGTCATCAACCTTGAAAATGGCAGATTTATCTTTCTTATCAAATTATTGTTTAACTATTTGCTGCCTTTTCTTTAAATTTTCTAAAGCATGATTTATTTGTTCCTCTAGGGAAAACAAAGCATTAATTCTTTGGGAAATATCCAGCGACTATAATTCTTCATCCTGTATGTCAATCTAAGTGAGGTAAGTTCCATTTCTACATGCATGATGGATTATTGTCCATATAAAAGTTGGAAAGGGGTATGGCCAATGCTAGACTTGGTGGTAGCTCTATCTACCCAAAGAGCGTAAATAAGTAGTGTGTTCCATTAACGAGGCTTATCATCTATTATTCTTTTCAAAATTTTGATCATATTCTTATTAGTTGACTTAGTGTGCCCATTTCCTTGTGTATAATAGTTAGAATAAGTGAAATGTTTCACACCAAATTTGTTAAGAAATTGAGTGAATTTTGAAGAAACAAATGTTGGGACATTATCATAAACAATTTCAAGAGGAAGGTCAAAATGAGAGAAAATGTTTGATTCCAAAAAATACATTACCTATTCATCTTGTGCATGCTTAAGTGGTACAAGTTCTATCCATTTAGTGAAGTAGTCCGTAGTTGTGAGTATAAAAATATGTCTTGCAGAAGATGGAGGATTTACAGGACCAATGAAATCTAAATGCTATTTGGAAAATGGAAAGCCATGAAGAACATGCTGCAGAGGCATAATAAAAAATTGTCCTCTACCAGTGAATTTTTGACATTTATCACAAGCCCTTATAAATTTAAAAGAATCTTGAAAAATAAAATGCCAGTAATACCCTGTTCTTAGAATTTTGAAAGAAATAGTCTTTGCTGCAAAATGACCACCAATGTGTAAATTTGAGTCTGCTGATCCATGTATTTGTTTCAGGATTTTCTGTGTTGTAGTATCATCAATACATCGTAATAGCAACCCATTAGCAGATCTTCGAAATAATGAATTTCCCAGAATGATATATTTGGAGGCTCTGAGATGAAACCTCCTTCATTGATGAGATTCTAAATGATCAGGACATTTTTTTTATTGTAAGTAATAAATTATGTCCTTGTACCAAGGATGCTCAACAAAGTCGAGATTTTTATTTTCAATAAAGAAAAGTGCTGACAAAGCATTTTCATTTTCTTCAGAAGAATCACTTGGTTCAGGATATTGAACCAAGTGAAGTGCTAAGTCATGTCCCTTAATAGTATTAGAAGTAGTAATCATTAAATCATCTTCCTGAATCTTTGCAAGCCAATGTACAATTTTTCCTAAAAGATGAGTCTGTGAAAGTAAAAACTTGACAATAGGTAAAGGGACTTTTACCTGTGTGTGCTTGCCGAGAATGAAATGGGGAAATTTCTCTACAACCTTAATGAGAGCGCACACATGTTTTTCAATATAAGAATACTTGATTTCATTGTTAGATAAGCTCTCACTCATGTAGGCTACAAGATGTTCATTATTTTGATCATCTTTTTGCAGAAGGACAATATAATTTGCTTCTTCTACTGAGTTCATATAAATGATAAATTCTTTATTAAAGTCTAGGTTCACCAAAATCGGAGTTGAATTGATTTCCTTATTAAGTCCTACAAAATCATTTTCGATATATTTCGTCCAAGAAAAATATTGGTCCCGTTTCAACTTGTTATGAATAGGTTTAACCATCATAACAAAATTGGGGACAAATATTCTAACAAAACCTATTCTACCCATGTAAGATTGGATTTAATTTTTAGATGTAGGTGCCGAAAGATTTAAGATTGCAATAACTCTTTCACGATCTATGTTGATTCCAAAATTTGAACAACGTGACCAAGGATTTTACCTTGAGTAACACCAAAATTTTTTTTTTTAGGATGTAAATACATACCAAATTTTCTACATCGTAAAAAGACTTGCCTAAGATGATCAAAGTAATTTGATCTTTTTTTTGAATAAACAATTAAATAATGAATATATACTTGAATAATATTACCAATGAGATCATCAAAAGCTATTTGCATAGCTCTTTGGAAAGTGGCACCTGCATTAGATAAACCAAAAGGCATGAGTTCATAAGTAAAAGTGCATCAACAAGTAATAAATGTGGTTTTGTATTTATTAGTCCTCTTAACTCTTATTTGGTTATAAATTGAAAAACCATTGAGTAAGGATATCATTTGAGATCCAACAACTTTATTTAAGATTAATTCCATATTAGGGAGGGGAAAATCATCTTTAACACTCTATTTTGTGCGCGAAAATCCACACACAATCTAATTTCTCAAGTTTTATTTCTTATAGGAACAAGATTAGATACCCATTCTGAGTATTTAACTGGGTAAATAATATGAGCATTGAACAATTTTTCCACTTCCTTTCTAATGGAAACTTCAAGTGCAGGATTAATAGGTCTTTGTTTCTTCCTAACCATTTTTTATTCTTCCTTAATTGGAATATCATGTTGAATAACACTAGGATAAAAACCACGAAGATCCTCATAGGACCAGCCAAAAACATCCTTAAACTCATGGAATAAATCCATGAATTTATCTTTTTATTCTTCAAAACATTGTGCTCCAACTTTTAAAATTTTTGGTTGTTCAAGAGTTCGAATGTTCAAGGGAATCAAATCCCATATTTTTCGCTTTGAATCCTCTTCTTTCTTATCATCATGGTTGCCAACACCACTTGTTTAAAATGAGTTCTCAAGAGGAGTCAAACCTTTAGGAAATTTATTATCTCCAAGAGAGATTATTTCCTTAGGCTTATAGAGCTCATTTTGCGAGAAAGCACAGATGATTTCATCATCGAGAAAGACCTACCAAGATTCCACATTTTTAGGAAGATGAGGTCTGCATAAGGATAAGAATGTGCATTTGGGTCTTTGAGGAAGTAATTGTCTTGTGGGAGAAGCTGCCAAAATAGCTAACCTATCAGCAATAAAATTCAACTTCCTTTTAATATGAGTGATGTTAAAAGACAAAATATTTTGGATCAATGCCCAGGCAACTTGGGTGTATCTCTTCAATAACTTGTTAGTAGGAGTATAAGTTTTCCTGACTAGATTGAAAACACGTTCTGGGTCTTGAAAAATAGTAATATGACCACAACCTAAATTATAAGCATTTTCAATGCCTAACAGTAGGGATTTGAACTTAGTTACATTATTTGTACAAACAAATTCAAGTTTATAGGAAAAATTATGGATTTTACCTATCGGTGTATATAAGACGATGCCTGAACTATTACCTTCATTTTAACATGCACTGTCAAAGTGCATATGCCACATACCATCTTGATAATCATAGGGATGTTCAAGAGAAATGCCATCTTCATCATTAAAAATTGAATAAACACCCATATCTTCCTCAATAAAATTTACATTTGACTGAGGAACCTTTTCAATGTATGGTGAGATTCGTCCTTTCCTTAACACAATTATATTCTTACTGTTTTTTGGAATGGACAAATGTGATCCATCTAAAGATAAGTAACCACTTGTTAAAGCCCGCGAGTCTCTGCCTAGAATGATTGAATAATTGCTAATGGGCATGTCAATGACTTGTATATTTAAAGTGGTTCTGACTTTTTGATGAGCGCAAAGGACTAGAGTTATATATTTAATCTCAGCGATCATAGAGTGTTGTTGATTATTATAGGACAACTTGATTCTGACATTTTCATTTGTACAAGAGAGGCCAAGTTCTTCCATAATAATCTTGGACATTACACTAGGTCTAGACTTGCTATCTATTGGGAAGCAATGAGCTATTCGATAAAAAATATGTACATAAATATAAAAGGTGTATCTTTTACAGAATTTTTAAAATGATTTACACCTAATCTATTTACATGTGAGTCTTCTTCAACATGGTTTTCGGATATAAACTAGTTATTGAGGAAGTTTTACCTTCCATAAAAAATTTAATATGTTGTTGTTACTCGGGGATAGCGACCATGTCCAAGAGAGTTGCATCTGATTTTATGTTAGCCAGTTGTTTCAGTATGTTATACTTTGATGAAGGTAAAGAGGTTGAAGCCCCTTGACTTTGTGATATTCTGTCAACATGAGGTTTTTTACTTGGAGAAGAAGAAGAGATAGGGGAAAAGGTAGTCTTAGGATTTCCAAACTTTCCCTTGTCAATATAAGATTTACTCCGAGTATTTACTATCATTACATATTCTTTAGGCATAAAATTTAAGGCAGTGATAGTTGCTTCATTTATTTTTCCAAATATTGTTTCCTGTGATTTTTTCTTAACCTCACAAGTTCTCTCCTCATGATTGTCATCACAAAGTTACACCAAACTTTAGAGAGAATAAACTTTGGTTGATTATATCGAAAATAATTAATAGGATGATTTCTCAAAACAACTTGAGAAGAGGATTCGATAGGGATTGAATTGGTATTGGTCCCTTTCCTTTCAAAAGAAATCATATGATTTCTCATATCTTGATCTATTTGCAAGACAATCGACATTTCAGTCTGCTGAACAAAATCTTCCTTAGGAAGACTTATTCTTTCCATTTGTTCTTCATACTCCAAAAATGTTTGGAGTGCAGACCCTAAGCTTGTCACATTTTTCTCTTCTAACCTATGACAATAATAAGAGAGTAAGGAATTATAATAATGAATGAAAGAAACTTGATTATGTGGATGGATCATCTTTAGGATTTGGATCGATTGTACAATTTGGTGAATCTAAGATTGAAAGATTTAATGGTTTCACCATTTGTAAAAACCACGTTATTATAATCCTTTAACAATTTTTCCAGATTCTTGGGATGCCCATATGTTGATTTAAACCAGTAAACTAATTCATCCCAAGTCAAAAAGACTTTAGGAGGCAATTCAAAAGAATCATCAACAACTTTCGCTTCTAGAGAATTAACGAATAATCACATACATGTATCATTATCATTTGCTCCTATATTGTGACATGCATTAGAAAATGCACTAAGATGTTCTTTAGTATAAATGGTGCCATTTCATGAAAATTTCGGCAAATGATCTTTGAATTTGGGAAGGGGATTTGTGGCTAGAGCAAGATCTAGAGGTGAGGACACATGCCATGGTGTAGTTGTGGCATCTTCCTCAAATTGGAATAAAATGGATTTCTTGATTACTTTGGAAGGATTGTTGGTAGATTGAAATGGAATATGATGACTAAAAATGATTTCGATTAAGGAAGAGGCAGAGGATTGTGAAGAAGAAGATTGACCAGAACTAGAAGAAGAACTAAAAGATGCCATTTTGAAAGTGATATGGATAAATGATACTGAAGAGCTGGAAGAATCAGACAAAGATATTTGATGTTTTCCTTGTATGGTTTCAAGGACAACATTTCTTCTTCCTATCTCAGAGACAAAATTGATTTATGGATACAAACCTACCATTCCTAGAGAGAAACAAGAACCAGAGGACATAAGAAAAATTCCTTAATGAGGAGATTGATTTTTAGCCAACCTTTGTTGGGCCTCCCACTGTTCTCTAATTATAATATCTTGAGAAATAACTTCCCAATATTGATTAATTTCAGCTCGTGAGTGGGATGTTTCCAAAATTGAATTAAACAAGGTTAAATAAATGATGGTTTGATCATCTAAACCATCACCGATGTTGGGTTGATGTACAACATGTATGGTCATGAAAACAAAAAAGAAAAAGAAAAAGAAAGATGGTCAAATACAAAAAATTTACAATAATTACAACAAGGAGGTATGAATACCAGATACATATTGAATATTTCCCTAGCATGGCATCCAAATAAATGTTGATTAAAAAGAATGATTCTATCTTAATACCAACATATTCAAATTCTACCTGGCTAGAGAAAATAATCGAGATTATCACCCTGTCTTTATTGCCTCTTTTACAAAAAATTCAATTAATTCTCAAGAAATATGTCCTTGGAATTAATGCTATGTTTTTATAATTTAAGTATGTCAAAAAAAAAAAATATTCATAACAAGAAATATTTTTGAATAATTTTTGAACAACTTTAGAATTAAAGATTTGGTAAAGATAACACATAAAACTCAAATGAGACTTCAAAACAAAGACCAGAATGAGACTTAGCAATCAAAGATGGTATATTGCATCATACAAATACCACTCGTATCATCAAATGAAACGAAGACTGAAACAAAGCTAAAATGACAGACCACAAATGCCACTGCCTTGACTCTACACAAAACCCTCAATCAATATTGAAAACTAATCCAAAAATCTAACAAGAATCCACAAACTATTAGAGACATATGATAAACCTTGTGAAGTATATCTTCAAATCAATACTTCTTGGCTCTCCTTGTTATTATAATCCTTTAACAAATCTGTTGGATTCTTGGGATGCCCATATATTGATTTAAACTAGTAAACTAATTCATCCCAAGTCAAAAAGACTTTAGGAGGCAATTCAAAAAAATCAGCAACAAATTTGCCTTCTAGAGAATTAACGAATAATCACATACAAGTATCATTATCATTTGCTCCTATATTGTGACATGTGTTAGAAAATGCACTAAGATGTTCTTTAGTAGAAATGGTGCAATTTCTTGAAAATTTCAGAAAATGATCTTTGAATTTGGGAAGGGGATTTTTGGTTGGAGCAAGATCTAGAGGCGAGGACACATGCCATGGTGTAGTTTTTGCATCTTTATCAAATTGGAATAAACTGAATTTCTTGATTACTTTGGCAGGATTGGTGGTAGATTGAACTTGAATATGATGACTGAAAATGCTTCCGATTAAGGAAGAGGAAGAGGATTGTGAAGAATAAGATTGACCAGAACTAGAAGAAGAACTGAAAGATGCAATTTTGAAAGTGATAGGGATAAATGATACTGAAGAGATGGAAGAATAAAACAAAGATCTTCGATGTTTTCCTTATATGGTTTCAAGGACAACGTTTCTTCTTCCTATCTCAGAGACATAATTAATTTATGGATACAAACCTCTCGTTCTTCAAGAGAAACAAGAACCAGAGGACACAAGAGAAATTCCTTAATGAGGAGATTGATTTCTATCCAGCCTTTGTTGGGCCTCCCACTGTTCTCTAATTCTAATATCTTGATAAATAACTTCCCAAGAT
>JASDQU010313586.1:0-13404 GCA_032191745.1 Picea mariana | reverse complement strand
TACTCTCACAGCCCGTTTTATCTCGGACCCTACCTCACAAATTCCACTCTTCCGGGGCAAAGAGATCATAACTTCTTCCTTTGAAGCGGGTCCGTCTACAAAACCTCCCACTGACCCTCCAAATAAATATTTTGCTTGGTCGCGTGGTATTGGAACTGAGATCTCCCCTCTCCAGACGAGGAGCGCTAGAAAAAAGAAGGATGGCTCTGCTATTCAACATACTGTCCCGGAAGTCATTTCTCAAGACGGAAAATCCCTTAGAGCATTGAAGGCCATTGCACGCTCTAAGTAATGTTAGTGCTCTCACTGAATATACGGGGGATTCGGGGCACCCTCAAGGCTGCATCCTTCCGAAGACTACTGGAGAAATCCAGACCAGATGTCATCTTCCTACAAGAAACTCTTACAGCTGATCATTCTGCCAGAGACTTCCTCCATCGTTTCCATCCCCTTTGGGTCACAGCCGCATTAAGATCCATTGGCAATTCAGGAGGCATGCTGGTGGCATGGGATCCAGCTCTTTTCGACTTTAAGTCCTTCTTAACCTGTGGAGGCATTTTGTGTATTGGAAGATGTTTTGCTACTAACCAGGACCTAGCACTATTAAATGTCTACGGCCCTTGCTAGGACAGATTACATTTCTGGACTCATCTTGCCAGCAGTGATATTCTCTCCCTCCCCAATCTTATCCTGGGAGGCGACCTCAATATCACTCTCTCCTTGGATGA
Source organism: Picea mariana (assembly GCA_032191745.1). Taxonomy (NCBI): domain Eukaryota; kingdom Viridiplantae; phylum Streptophyta; class Pinopsida; order Pinales; family Pinaceae; genus Picea; species Picea mariana. Next base: position 12,676 of record JASDQU010313586.1, on the reverse strand, counting down.
ACACTGGGGCTCAGCTTCTTCGTCAGGAACTGGCGCCCACTTTTATAGAGACCTCTTCAAGGTTCTTAATCTTATTGATATCTTGCCTATCAACCTCGTCCCTACCTGGCGAAATGGGAGAAGGGGCTCGGAGGCCGTAGCCAGACGGCTGGATCATTTCCTTATTTCTGAGACTTTCTTCACTTCCTCTGTCTACCCTTCTTCCGAAGTCGCTCTTCCCTTCTTCTCTGATCATGCGCCCATCATGCTCACTTTAAATCTCAATGTCCGTCTCAAACCCTTCCCCTTTAAATATAATCAACACTGGGCCGATTCCTCAACCTTTTCTGCCCTGGTTCATACTGTTTGGAATGATCTGCGTTTCCTGCGGGATTCTAATCCACAATCGAGACTTGTCTGGAAATTATCTATCCTCAAAGCGCACACTAAAGCATGGTCTAAACAAAAAAAGGCTGAGGAGATGATCACTTTAAACAAGTTGGAGCTTGAGATCATGTATCTCATTAAAAAATCTACTACTGCGGCCCTGTCTTTGGAAGACGAGACCTCCCTTAAAGCTTCGGAGAACAATAGGAATTCCATTCTACTGGAAGACGAAAAATGCCGGCGGCTTAGAAGTCGGGCGACCTGGCTTAAATGGGGTGATTCTAACTCCAAGTTTTTCCACAAAGTGGAAAATCTCAACAGAAACAAAAAGCTTATCTGGTCGATCGAACATGACACTGAGGGGACCATACGCGGACAGGATGCGCTCAAACATGAAGCGGCCACTTACTTTGAACATCTCTACAAATCAAACCGCGAGTCCAACTTGCCGACGAAAGTTTCAACCGCCAGTCTCTTCACAAGCTATGTTACTGCATCAGAAGCGGATGATCTATATAAGCCGGTCACTTTGACAGAGATTAAGAATATTCTATCTATCCTCAAAAAAGAAAAAAGTCAGGGCCCCGACGGTTGGACGACCGAATTTTTCTCACATTTTTTCGATCTTGTTGGATCGGATCTTCTTTTGATGGTTGAGGATGCGTGCAAGAAAGGTAAAATTTCCAGCAGCCTCAACTCCACTTTCCTGGTTTTAATCCCCAAAAAAGATAACCCCTCTTCTTTCAATTATTTCAGACCGATTTCCCTTTGTAATTTGGTTTACAAGCTCATTTCTAAAGTCATCTCCACTCGATTAAAGCATGTTCTGGAAAGGAATCTCTCTTCCGAACAACACAGGTTTCTTAAGGGAAGAAGAATCCATGATGCCATTGGTGTGGCACACGAGTGCTTACACAACATTTCACAAAAAAAACAAAAGGCATTGGTCATGAAAATCGATCTCAAAAAAGCATTTGACAGTATTGACTGGGATCTTCTTAGACTCATCCTTCTCTCGGTTGGTTTTGGGATCCATTTTACGGACTGAATAATGTCCTGCGTCACAAGTGCTAACCTCTCAGTTCTGATTAATGGGGAGGTGTCTAGATTCTTCAAAAGCGAAAGGGGGCTCCGACAGGGATGCCCTCTTTCCCCATATCTCTTTATCCTAGTGTTGGAAGGGCTGAGTCTTCTCCTCACAAAAAATGTTGCCGAGCATTGCATCACTGGTATTAAGGTCTCAAACCTCCTCAAGATCGTCCACCTTATGTTTGTGGATGATATCCTTTTGTTTTCCAAATCTGAAGTATCGGAATGGAATGCTCTTTTGGATATCTTACAGAACTTCTGCACTGCTTCCGGGCTATCCATCAATCCCACAAAGACTACAGTCCATTTTTGGGGCCTAACAGAGACCGAATTATCTTCTCTAAAAGGTTCCTTCCCTTACTCCTTTTTTGATCTTTCCTTGGGCTTCAGGTATCTGGGATACTATCTCAAACTGGGAGCCTCCACGACCACCGACTGGACTTGGCTGGTGTCCACTTTTGAACGCAAAATAGGTCTCTGGTTCAACAAATGGTTGTCCCTGGGGGGACGTCTCATCCTGGTCCATTCGGTATTGCAAAGTCTGGTTGTTTACTGGATGTTATTGGAAAGGATTCCTGCTAAAATACTTACTATGCTCCGTAAACTTTCTTTCAATTTTCTATGGAATGACTTTGCAGGTAAACGACGTTTCCACCTCTGCAATTGGCAGGCTCTGTCTAGGCCAAAGAGGGAAGGAGGATAGGGATTAAAGAATCTCTTCATCTTCAATAAGGCGCTACTGGCTTGCTCTTTTTGGAGAGTGATTTCCATTGATAACTTTTGGCACCGGCTTATCAAGGATAAATATCTAGGTACCAAACCTCTCTCCCTTTGGCTTCAACAAACACATCTTATTCAGAGCTGGGCTTCTCCCTTCTGGAAGGGATTGGTATCTTCATCACAGGTGATCCTGCACTGGCTCTGTTGGTGTCTGGGTTCGGGCAAAGAAATAAAGCTAGGCAGAGACAAACTCATCGGCCTTGATGACCTTTCGATACTCTCCTTGCAACTCAGGTCTATTTTGATGTCTCATAATATTTCTTTCCTTGCTCAGTTAAAGATAGAGACTGGTGCATTTTCCCTCCCTGATCGTTGGCTCCATAGCAGCGATTTGGCCCTCTGCGAACCCTTAGCATTGGAATTCGACACCTTCACGACAGCCCTAAAATGCTCTGGTATTTCCCTCACAGATGCTCGTGACTCTCTCACCTGGGCAGGGGGCGATGGATCTGGTTTTGTTACAGCTAAGAATGTTTATGCAGCTCTCCTTCCGCATAGGGAGACCGATGTCCAGCCATTATGGCTCTATCGAATTTGGTCCTGGCAGCTCCACTTAAAACACAAATTATTTCTTTGGCTCGGTGCTAGTGATAAACTCCTCACCTGGGAAATCCTACAGAGAAAAGGCAGACAAGGTCCTGGGATTTGTGTTTTGTGTAGAGAAGCCACAGAGGATATACACCACTTGTTTATACATTGTTCCTTTGCCCAAAAGATTTGGCTGCACATCTTTCAACACTTCGCCCTCCCTTTTCACTGGACTGGTGCCACTTTTTCTGAGTGCTTCGCTTCCTGGACCTTTGCCTATGCTGTGCCTCCTTCTCTGGCAGTTTATGTCAGTTGGCATATTTTGCTAGAGAGAAACAAGTCACTCTTTGAGGACGTTTCCCCTTCCCTTCGGGCGGTCTGCTACATAATACTTTCCTCTTTCCAATGGCAGCAACCCACTGTCAAGACTTACCCTTACAAAGCGGTTGATTTCTTCATGCCGGCAGGCTACTCTGTGGCATTTTTTGACGGAGCGGCCAAGTCTTTAGGTTTATGTTGTGGTGCGGGAGGCATTTTCAAGACACACCCGGAGAGGACAACTAAGTGGTTTCTCTGCTGTGGTAGGGGCTCTAATACAAAGGCCGAGCTACCGGGCCTTTGGATGACTCTTCTGCTTGCTTCCCATTGGTCCCTCGATCACCTACAAGTCATAGGCGACTCCAAAGTTATCATAGACTGGATTAACCACAATTGTGACCTCCATTCGATACATGTGGACGGCTGGAAAAACAAAACTCAATTGCTGGCTCGCACCTTCTCTGACATCTCCTTCCACCATTTCCCCAGATCATACAATTCGGAGGCGGATGCTCTCTCTAAGAGAGCTCTCAGTCAAGTGGTGGGCAGACTCTCCATTTTTCACTGTGACAGAGGCCAGGAGAGCCCGCTTTCCTACATCAATCTCTTTGAATTTTAATTTGGCTCTCTGCACTGGCTTGCACATTGTGTGCCCTGGTCTCTGCTTGTCCCTGGTTGCTATTTTGGGGATGGAGGCAATCTCTTTGGCTACGGGGGCAATCTTCTGCCTTGGCCAATTAGCAAAATGGATGGTCTCTGTGCTTCAGTCATCAAGTGTGGATGCGGGATCGGACATTGCTACCACATTCTCTGGTCTCCCTTCGTCGATGGCAGGAGGAATGGTGGTTGGCGGATCCTGCTGGGATCCCATTCTCTTCATTGGGACGGTTACAATTCTCTTTGTTTTGCTTGTCGACTTTGGATTTGAAGTCTGTCCATATTCAGGGCAACACTTCTCTTTTATTGGCTATTCCCGATCTGAATGGATTCTCACTCCTATTCGGATTGATTGTCTGGTTCAGAGCTTGTAAATGATTTTATATCCTTTATAAAATTGAGCTAATTTCTCTTGGGAAAAAGTCACATGTCATATGAATAATACAAAAAAACCTTTAAGCTTTAATTTATACCACTCATACCATATCCCATGCGAATTTCCCCCTTTTTTTTAGATCGACACTCTTGTGGTGCTTGAATGGGAGCGCTAATTTTAGAGATCGAAGCTCCTTGAGTGTGGATGGGGAGCGTTGTTTTTATGGCGCTTTTTCATGCACAAGTTTTTATGGCGCTCTGTCGTGCACAAACCAGACATGCTAATTTAGGAATTTTTTCGGAGCATTAATTTTAGAGATCGACGCTCCTTGAGTGTCGATGGGGGGCGTCATTTTTTTGACACTCTGTGGTGCACAAACCGGTCACGCTAATTTAGGAATTTTTCCTATTTTTGAAGTGTGAGCGTCGACGCGCCTCTAACACTGCCTAGGGAGTGTTAGTGACCTGGAACTTGCCGACGCACCTCTAACACTGCCTAGGGAGTGTCGGTGACTTGAAACTCACTCAATCACACCCTTTGGTTCTCAAACAATATGTGGGCTCCTCGGTACTTTGGTCTCCTTGTCCTTACATGTCAAAACCATGTCCAAACGTTCTTGTGCTCACAGGAGACCCGCACATAATTCGCCTTGGCTCAACTGTGACACCTACTGAACCTACTCTGATACCACTTGTTGGGAAATAGAAGCAAAACAGAGCATAAAACCGAGAACAAAAAATCAAACACAACAAAACAACAATCACACAATTGACATAGTGATTTATGTGGAAACCCAATACAGGAAAAAACCATGGGAAATGATAATCGGTATTCTTATTATTCAAGGGAGAATTACAATAGCCAACAAATGCATACAACCGTCCTCTCCTCACATACACACTGCACTACACAATATTGTGTCTTTCTCACACACTCTACACACATTTCACTCTCGCCTCTATGGGTATGCTCGTTTATATTACATCTCTCAAATAGTTAGACAAAGTGATTATAATTAGATCCACTAACTACACAAACTGCTAACAGAAGAGTGCATGCATGCACATTCTAAATATAGCTGCATGCATGTTCATGTGATTGCATGGGAAATTCATTGGCATGTTTCCAACAATTAGACTAATGCTTTTTGGTCCACTTTCTTGATTGATTGAAGTTTCAATGCACCACGAACCAGGTGGGAAGGCCACTGAGGACATTCTTGGAGGCCCCAACTTGGTGGGTTAAAAGGGAAAAACTTGTTGACTGCATGTGAAGGAGAGTGGCCTTCATCCACACCCTAGTTTCCCTTTAGGAACCTGCGTTTTTTGGTAGTATCATGGTCTGAAATGAGGTGGCTTGTGGTTAAAAACTTGGTACAATGGAAAAGTGCTCACCCTTAGTGAGTTGGTCTGGACGACAATTATGCTTTGTAAAATTAAAGGCCTGATAAATCTATGAATTATGCATGTTGTTGTGTTCCATGAATCTGAAACGTTCACGAGTATAGAATCGTGAGGAATGACATGAATGAATGTTCCACAATTTATGTATGTTGGGTAAACAATTTCAGGCTTGTCGCCTCCTTTGAATGTATATGCAATTAATCTGTAATTCTATGGCCAAACCATCCAATTATAACATGGATCGAGTGAAGAGTTTATTCACTCGAAAAGATGGGGTATCCCCTAAATTTTCTATAACTTAAGAACTGGAAATGAACAGGTTCGACTTGAAGCTCTGTGTCAAGTGGTTAGAGAAGTTCATGAAGCAAAGTTTTTTCTTTGTTAAATCTCTTTATTTCATAAACATAATGGAACCTTTCAATGTAACCCTATCATGGGAACCTAGACCTTGTGGAACCCCTACAATATGGAACAATGGATAACCGTGCCACTTAGGCCTTTAATAAATTAATGAAGGAAATCAAGAAACTCAACCAAGTGTTGGGGGTAAATCCTATCCATCCATCGACAAATTGAGGTTGATCTCATCCATCTATCATAGATCGGCGGTTGGGAGGGCCAAGCTCAAGAATAGGCTCACAGAGATAAGACTCGCGAGTGGATAAAGTCTCATAGAAAAACCCTGAAGCATAAACCCAAGGAGAAATTCCCAACCATGATAGAGTCTCTGCGAGGGTGTCACAGGATTAGGCTCGTGGGGGGGTTAGGCTTGCATGGATAGGCTCACAGGAAAGGAATTTATAGGAAAAATCCACGAAGTCCAGTTCAACAGGCTTGCGGGTTGCAAGAAAATCTGGAGGTCATGTTGTCTTGGCATTTTGTGGAGACAAGTTCGACCACAACATTATGGGTTGTGGACCACGGGAATATTTGAAGGTAGGAAAAGTTGCAATATCGAGGGGCTGAGCCTAACCGTGGTGTTGTGGGCTGCAGAATGCGGGAAAATATTGAGGTCATGTTATCTTGGCATTCCGTGGAGGTGAGTCCAACCACAGTGTTGTAGTCTAAGGAAACTCGAAGGTTGAGTCCAAAGGACTTAGCAACCGATTTGAGGTTGAGTCTTCAACCATTTATGAAATCCAGTCCAAGTTAGATGACATGTGTGATGAAGAACCATGTGGACCTAAGGTGAATTTTGGCGGGAAAATACCTAAGAATCTTTAGAAGGCCATATATTTCTAACCAAAGCTCAAATTTGAGTGCGGTTATAGTTGTTGGAAAGCTCTTGAGGAGAAAAATTGATCTAGAACTCTAGAACTAGAGTTAGGACAAAGGTTAAGGAGAGAAATTGTTACACCACACCAACCTAATGAACTCTTAAGGGGGCCAGGTATGTTACAACCTAGTGTTTCTTTTATACCACGTTCTTATACCATGTAGAAAAATGGAAGAGTAGACATGTTTTGCACACAAACCAAAACTCTGTTGAGTGACCTATTCAACAAATAATTGTACAAATATAAATACATAAATATTGTCTCAAGTTAGACACACTATATTGGTGACACTAACAACCACTTGAGAGAATATCTCAACCACACACCAAACTAGAAGACAACTAGTTGGAGAGAATCTCTGATATCCTACTAGATCTAACAACCTTCTCAATTAACATAGAAACAAACATGTCCCACATAGACAAACTCTACCTCACAATGACCAATAATAATAACAATCAAAAATATGATCACACATAAGACAAGAAGGAGTTACACATTCCAACAATACTCACCCTGAAGCTATCAACCCTATGCTACATTACCATTGACAAGAAATTAGAAGTAGTTAGTAGAAATTTGAGCCACGATAATAAAGAAAATCCTTAGCATGACAGTTTCTAAAAATCCTTTGCGATTCTGAACGAACCCTTCTGGTTGTTTCATGTAAATTTCCTCATCCAAATCTCCATGTAAGAAAGCAGTTTTAACATCTAGTTTCTCCAACTCCAAATCAAGCAATGCAACTAATGCTAACACAATTTGAATTGAAACAGTGTTTACAACTGGTGAAAAAATCTCATGAAAGTCAATGCCTTCTTTCTGAGAATACCCTTTCGCAACCAACCTTGCCTTGTACCTTTCCACCTTATCATCAACACCCTTCTTCAACTTGTAGACCCACTTGCAACCTACAATTTTCCTGTCTCTTGGAAGCTCTACAAGGTCCCATGTAGCATTCCTCTCTAATGCTTTCATTTCATCCTTCATCGCTTCTTTCCATTTATCAGTGTTTGAACCCTTCACAACTTCCTGATAGCACAAATGTTCATCATCATTAGTACTTAAAGACATTGAAGAAACGAAATCATCATACCTTCTTGGAGGAACTCTGACCCGTGTAGACCTCCTTAGGGAAGTTTGTGGTTCATCCACAATCTGTTGAATTTAATCATCATCCACGTTTTCTTCTACAGGAACTTCTTCATGAACATCTTTAGAAACTTGTTCATGTTTACTTTCATCTATATTTGAACTGGTTTCAAACTGAATCTGTTGATACTTAGGTACTTCTTGCTATTTCATTTGAACATCTACATTTGATTTTATGAGAGATGATTCATCAAATATTACATCTCTGTTAATGGTGATCTTGTGGGAAGTAGGATCCCACAACCTATACCCCTACAAAGATAATCCTTTTTTTTTATTTTGGATCTAATTTAGGACGTTGATGTTTCGGAATCAGAGCATAGGCATCACAACCAAAAACTTTAAGATTAGAATAATTACAAGGGCGACCTGTCCATACCTCCTCATAAATTTTGCATTCTATTGCTGTTGATGGTGATCGATCCACCAGATAACAAGCTGTAGTTATTGCTTCTGCCCATAGTTCTTGCTGCAAATTGGCATTACTAAGCATACTCCTTGCTCTCTCTAGAAGAGTCTTGTTCATGTGTTCAACAACTCCATTTTGCTGAGGAGTATAGGTAGTGGTTTTATGCCTATCGATCCCAAATTCCTTACAATAATTCTCAAACTCCTTTGACATAAATTCACCACCATTATCTGTTCTTAAACATTTAATGGATCTACCAGTGCTCTTTTCTACTAAAGCTCTAAACTGCTTGAAAACTGTAAATACATCGGCCTTACTCTTTAACATATAGATCCACACCTTCCTAAAGAAATCATCTATAAAAGTTACAAAATATGATGATCCTCCATATGAAATAGTAGGGGATGGTCCCCAAACATCAGAATGGATATAGTCTAGGATTCCTTCACTGGTGTGTCTTCCGGTTTTAAATCTTTGCCTATTTTGTTTTCCATAAACACAGTGCTTGCAGAAATCTAACTTTAAAGACTTTAGGCTAGGAAGTAACTTGCGATTAGTTAATACCTTTAATCCTTGTTCACTCATATGACCCAACCATTAATTCCACAGTCGAACAGAATCACTGTCGTTCTCAGATACCGCTATTGCATGATCTGATTCAGTCCTCCCTTCTAATAGAAACAGGTTACCAATGTTCTTTTCTTTCATAACCAGTAGAATTCCTTTGTAGACCTTCATAACTCCACCTTGAACAATAGTCTTATAACCTCCTCTGTCTAAGAATCACAAAGAGATTAGGTTCTTCCTAAGATCAGGTACATGTCTTACATCAGTTAGTATTTTAACAGTTCCATCAAACATTTTAATTCGGATGCTACCAATTCCCACAACTTTAGATGAAATATCATTACCTATGTAAACAACTCCATCATCTATAGACTAGTAAGTGATAAACCAGTGTCTATGAAGACACATGTGGTTTGAAGCACTAGAATCTAATAGCCATTGTTGATCATGACATGAACCAATACTAATTGATAAAACTTCATCAACTATATCTGAACTTGTTGCTAAACCTGTTTCGGTTGCATTTGCTTCCTTCATCTCTTTTGGAGGGACTTCTTTGGAGGCTTGTTGTCGCTTCCAACAGTCCTTCTTCAGGTGTCCATATTTTCCACAAAACCAACACTTGAGCTTGCTCTTTCTACCCTTCGACTTTGACCGAGAGAAATCCCTCTGACCCTGTCCTCTTTCTTTTGGTCTGCCTTTGATCACCAATGCCTCAGATGTAGATGTTTCTAGATTGGATTTCTTCCTTGTTTCCTCAGACAGTAAATCTCCAACAGTATCATCAAACTCAATACTTTCTGTCGAACTGAAACTAATAGACGTAACGAAATGATCCCATGACATGGGCAAATAACACAATAAAGTAATTGCCTTGTCTTCGGATTCAAATTTCACTCCCATGCTATCTAACTGGACTAGAAGAGTATTGAAAGTATTTAGATGATCGGATATTTTCGTATCTTCCTTCATGTGCAAACTGTACAATTGCCTTTTCAGGAAGATCCTGTTTGTCAAGGATTTTGTCATGTACAAACTTTCCATCTTTGACCACAAACCGGTCGCTGCCTTCTTTGTAACAATGTTGAACAATACATCGGCATCCAAACACAGGCATATGGCACTCAGTGCTCTCGCATCCATCTCATCCCAGTCTTCATCTATTATGGACGTGGGTTGCTTTGTTTTTCCCAAAAGCGCCTTCACCACGCCTTGTTGCACGAGCAGATCGTGCATCTTAACCTTCCAGATCTCGAAATTGTTCTTGTCATTAAACTTTTCAATTTCAAATTTGGCACTCTGCATCTATTTCATTAGAAGAAACATACAAAACAAACATCGTTATTTGTAATATCCAAGGCCCTTTCAAAAAAGATGTGAAGGAATGATTGGTAAAAAGTTTAATTAAAAAAATTTCCTTTAATATAATATCATACAATACAAATCAACCTTTTCATAAGTCCTCCACCTCTTAATGCCTTAAACTTTTCTTTATAAATATATGCACCCCATCTTCTTAAAAAAACATCCTCCATGATTCTTTTAAAAAAGAAGATGCTTAATTAAAAGTCAACAGTAATATTGACCATAACTCCATACCTTTTACACCGTATGCTTAGGTCTTTAACCCCACTGCTGATTTTTAATAAGTTTTATGCATATGCACACACGTCATACCACAAAATAACCCATCACTGTTTTTATATTCAGCGCTCCCATCCAACAGGTAGACGAGCGCTGCTTTTGAGAATGCGAGAGAGTAGAAGGCCACTACTACACCAACGCTCCCCTGGAGCAGGGAGACCAACGTTGATGCCAAAATCAGCGCTGCCCCAAGGAAGAGGGAGATCGATGCTCCCACAAAACGGATAGCTCAACGCTTACTTAAAAAATGATGGCTCTCCTCCTCCACGGTTTTGGTATGGCTCTTTCTCCACGGATCTCCACCGCAGCTCTGATACCATTTGTTGTAAATTTGTCAATGTGGAAACACAAATTAACATAAGCCACAACAAAGTCACACAGAAATCAAAGACACATAGATTTAACGTGGTTCACCCAAGGATTGGGCTACGTGCACCAAGCAGAGGTATCAATTTTATTTTATTCAGATCATGGAGATTACAACAACTCACTCACACCTTTCACCACTCCATATTTGCCTCTACGGGCTTACATAATTTATATACAATTACATGGAAAACTGATTATAGGATGCGCTCACAACAAATTCTAACTTGGGCTGAATAGTTACAACCAATGCTGAATTTTTGGATCTACAGAGCAGAGCTAAAAGAGAATATTTTTTGGGAAAGAGACCAAGACCACCTATTCAGTGTTGGGGCTGCAAGGAAGATCATCTATACAAAGATTGCCCTCATAAAGGAAGTAAGGTAGAAAGTGTTCATAACATTCAGGAAGCCTCTACTGTTGGAGATGGTGGGAGGGGGGGGGCTTTATTAGAAAAATTATTATTATAATTTCTCTAATAAAGACCCCCCCTCCCACCCTCATTCCATGGATCTTTCTCTGGATTTCTAACTGCTCTTGCTTTCTCCACCCTTACCTATAGGGATCATTTAATAGGATTGGTAGGGATGCTTACTGTGCTCCTCCACTCAGTAAATAGGATCTGCCCTCGCTATTGTTGGATCTTGAATGAAATCCTAATCATGAAAAATTTGTTGTCACCATTTCCAATAGGCAATAGGCAAGAGGTTTTGAAAATTAGTATCAAATATAATTTTTGAGCCATCATGGCTACAATATAGTAGTGAAAATAGCTGCACATGAAATTATAAAAAATATTCCAAGGCCAAATACCTATCAATTATGACCTTATTTCACTTTGACACATGACAAACGTATTGCATATGCACTGGTATTAATGGGAAGTGAAAATAAAACATAGATGGGAAACAAAATGGCAATTTGATTCGTTCCACCATTCAACACCTCTTGATATTAAATATATAACTAAAATATTTTTTAAAGCAAATATAATATAAGACATATTTTGTGGGACATCTTTATCCTCGGGGCCACTTATCCTTCAAGCGAAATCTTAATGGACCACATGTCTCTCATAGAAATACACTGTGAGTGGAGAGGAACTTGAGGCCTCCTTACTATCACCCTCCTTACTATCACCCCGACTACTATCCTATAAACTTCTTAATATACTTTTTTGAGTTTATATTTGGTATTAGAGTAAGAGCATATCTTAATATTTTTTTTAGTTTATATTTGGTATTAGAGTAAGAGCATATCCAACACACATAGTTAAGGGTAGTTAAGGGTTTTGATAAGTGTAGATATTGAGTGTCTTCTTTATTAAAAGTAATTTATATTAGGGTAGATTCATCTTAGCTTCGGATCTATCATGAGCCATGAATCAAATTCTTTTGATTCCTTGAGATGCAACTTTTTTTTTAGAATATAAAACTTGAAAAAAAAAAATTCATCTAAAAGGATTTGATGCCTCTCGGCGCATGATAGATCCAAAGTTAAGATGGATCTACGATGGTTCCATGTTGAAGTGACAAGTCCATATATATGTGTGTGTGTGTGTGTGTGTGTGTTAAAATAGGTGGACACAAAAATATTTTATTTATGGTCCACATTGAATATTTTTTTCTTATTAGTATTTTTTTAAATACCACAAGTCAACTCCATAATATTAAGCATGGAAGTAATTAGACATCTCTCTCATTCTGGGAAGTGTTAAAGAAATAAAAAAAATACTTTCAATTAT